>JASFAX010003865.1:0-41249 GCA_030737875.1 Allium sativum
AATCCTACCTGTAATTCTCTAAATAGACCTTACTTCCAATAATTACCCTTTTTTTTTAACTTCTGTGAGGGGTTGGTTTTTGCATCATCCAATCTAAACGATTTATCATCTTTCGTATTTGTCAATCTACCCCTACTATGCTTAAACTATCCCAACTTCCCTTAATACTTCAAAACAACACTTCTTTTAAATCCGATCCCTAATTCTCTAAATAGACCTTAGTTCCAAAAATTACCCTAATTTTTTAACAATTGTGAAGGGTTGGTTTTTGCTGCACCCAAACCAAATGATTCACCATCTTTCATATTTGTCGATCTACCCCGACTATGCTTAAACTACCCCTACTTATCTCAATACTTCAAAGCAATCCTTCTTTTCAATCCTACCCCTAATTCTGAAAATAGCCCTTACTTCCAACAATTATCTTTATTTTTTAACTAGTGTGAAGGGTTGGTTTTTGTAGCACCCAATCCAAATGATTCATCAACATTTATATTTGTCGATCTACCCCTACTATGCTTAAACCACCCCATCTTTTTAATCCTACCCCTAATTACCTAGATAGCCATTCCTTCCAACAATTATGTCTATTTCTTTACTATTGTGAAGGATTGGTTTTTGTAGCACCTAATCAAAACAATTTATCATCTTTCGTATTCATCGATCTACCCCTACTATGCTTGAACTACCCCTACTTCTCTTTATACTTCAAAACAACACTTCATTTTGAACCTACCACTAATCCCCTAAATAGCCCTTACTTCCAACAATTACCCCTATTTTTTAATTTCTTTGAAGGGTTGGTTTTTGGAGCACCCAATCAAAATGATTCATCGTCTTTTATATTTGTCGATCTACCCCTACTATGCTTCAACTACCACTACTTCTCCTAATACTTCAAAAAAACCCTTATTTTTAATCCTAACCGTAATTCTTTAAATAGCCCTTCTTTCCAATAAATACACCTACTTTTTAACTACTTTGAAGGATTGGTTTTTGCAGCAACCAATCCAAACGATTCATCATCTTTCATATTTGTCGATCTACCCGTACTATGCATAAACTACGCCTACTTCTCTTAATACTTCAAAATAGCCCTTCTTTTTAATCGAACCCTAATTCTCTAAATAGCCCTTCCTTCCTACAATTACCTCTATTTTTTTGCTATTGTAAAGGAATGGTTTTTGCAGCAACCAATCCAAACAATTCATCATCTTTCATATTCGTCGATCTACCCCTACTATGCTTCAACTACCACTACTCTTTATACTTCAAAACAACGCTTCTTTTTTATCCTACCACTAATTCTCTAAATAGCCATTACTTCAAACAATTACCCCTATTTTTTTAATTTCTGTGAAGGGTTGGTTTTTGGAGCAAACAATCCATATGATTCATCATCTTTCATATTTGTCGATCTACTCCTACTATGCTTAAACTACCACTACTTCTCTTAATACTTCAAAGCAACCCTTATTTTTAATCCTACCCCTAATTTTCTAAATACCCCTTCTTTCCGACAATTACCTCTACTTTTTAACTACTTTGATAGATCGGTTTTTGCATCACCCAATCCAAACGATTCATCATCTTTCATATTTGTCGATCTATCCCTACTATGCTTAAACTACCCCTACTCTTAATACTTCAAATCAACTCTTCTTTTTAATCCTATCCCTAATTCCCTAAATAGCGCTTACTTCCAACAACTGCCCCTATTTTTTTACTTCTGTGAAGGGTTGGTTTTTGTAGCACCGAATCCAAATGATTCATCATTTTTCATATTTGTCGATCTACCCCTACTATGCTTAAACTACCCCAACTTCCTTTAATCCTTCAAAACAGCCTTTCTTTTTAATCCTAACGCTAATTCTGTAAATAGGCCTTACTTCCAACAATTACCCCTATTTTTTAACTTCTGTGAAGGGTTGGTTTTTGCTGCACCCAATCCAAATGATTCATCATCTTTCATATTTGTCGATCTAACCCTACTATGCTTAAACTACCTCTACTTCTCTTAATAATTCAAAGCAGTCCTTCTTTTTAATCCTTCCTGCAATTATCTAAATAGCCCATACATCCAACAATTACCCCTATTTTTCAACTTCGGTGAGGGGTTGGTTTTTGCATCACCCAATCTAAATGATTCATCGTCTTTAGTATTTGTCGATCTACCCCTACTATGCTTAAACACCCAAACTTCCCTTAATACTCAAAACAGCCCTTCTTTTAAATCCTATCCCCGATTCTCTAAATTTCCCTTAGTTCCAAAAATTACCCTTATTTTTTAAGAACTGTGAAGGGTTGGTTTTTGCATCACCCAATCCCAATGATTCAACATCTTCCATATTTGTCGATCTACCCCTACTATGCTTAAACTACCCTTACTTTTCTTAATACTTCAAAACAATCCTTCTTTTAAATCCTCCCACTAGTTCTCTAAATAGCCCTTACTTCTAACAACTAACACTATTTTTTAATTTCTGTGAAGGGTGGGTTTTTGCAGCACCCAGTCCAAATGATTTATCGTATTTCATATTTGTCGATCTAACCCTACTATGCTCAAACTACCCTAGCTTATCTTAATACTTCAAAACAGTCCTTCTTTTAAATCCTACCCCTAATTCTCTAAATAGCCCTTACTTCCAACAATTACCTTTATTTTTTAACTAGTGTGAATGGTTGGTTTTTGCAGCACCCAATCCAAATGATTCATCATCTTTTATATTTGTCGATCTACCCCTGTTATGCTTAAACCACACCAACTTCTCTTAATACTTCAAAACGGCCCTTCTTTTTAATCCTACTCCTAATTCTCTAAATAGCCCTTCCTTCCAACAATTATGCCTATTTCCTTACTGTTGTGAAGGATTGGTTTTTGCAGCACCTAATCCAAACAATTCATCATCTTTCGTATTCATCGATCTACCCCTACTATGCTTAAACTACCCCTACTTCCCTTTATACTTCAAAAAAACCCTTCATTTTGAACCTATCACTAATCCCCTAAATAGCCCTTACTTCCAACAATTACCCCTATTTTTTAATTTCTGTGAAGGATTAGTTTTTGGAGCACCCAATCCAAATGATTCATCGTTTTTCATATTTGTCGATCTACCCCTACCATGCTTAAACTAACACTACTTCTCCTAATACTTCAAAACAACCCTTATTTTTAATCCTACCCCTAATTCTTTAAATAGCCCTTATTTCCGATAATTACCCCTACTTTTTAACTACTGTGGGGGATTGGTTTTTGCAGCAACCAATCCAAACGATTCATCATCTTTCATATTTGTCGATCTACCCGTACTATGCTTAAACTATACCTACTTCTCTTAATACTTCAAAATAGCCCTTCTTTTTAATCCAACCCTAATTCTCTAAATATCCCTTCCTTCCTACAATTACCTCTTTTTTTTGCTATTGTGAAGGATTGGTTTTTGCAGCAACCAATCCAAACAAATCATCTTTCATATTCGTCAATCTACCCCTACTATGCTTAAACTACCACTACTTCTCTTTATACTTCAAAACAACGCTTAATTTTGATCCTACCACTAATTCTCTAAATAGCCCTTACTAGGAACAACTACCCCTATTTTTTAATTTCTGTGAAGGGTTGGTTTTTAAAGCAAAAAATCCAAATGATTCCTCATCTTTCATATTTGTCAATCTACTCCTACTATGCTTAAAATACCACTACTTCTCTTAATGCTTCAAAATAACCCTTATTTTTAGTCCTACCCCTAATTCTCTAAATACCCCTTCATTCCAACAATTACCTCTGCTTTTTAACTACTGTTAAGGATCGGTTTTTGCAGCACCCAATCCAAACGATTCATCATCTTTCATATTTGTCGATCTACACCTACTTTGCTTAAACTACCCCTACTTCCCTTAATACTTCAAAACAACCCTTCTTTTAAATCCTATCCCTAATTCCCTAAATATCCCTTACTTCCAACAATTGCCCCTATTTTTTTACTTCTGTGAAGGGTTGGTTTTTGTAGCACCCAATCCAAATGATTCATCATTTTTCATATTTGCCGATCTACCCCTACTATGCTTAAACTACCCCAACTTCCCTTAATAATTCAAAACAACGATTCTTTTTAATCCTAAACCTAATTCTCTAAATAGGCCTTACATTCAACAATTACCCCTATTTTTTAACTTCTGTGAACGGTTGATTTTTGCAGCACCCAATCCAAATGATTCATCATCTTTCATATTTGTCGATCTACCCCTACTATGCTTAAACTGTCCCGACTTCTCTTAATACATCAAAACAATCCTTCTTTTTGATCCTAATTCTAATTCGCTAAATATCCCTGTCTTCCAACAATTACCCCTATTTTTTAACTTCTGTGAAGGGTTGGATTTTGCATCACCCAATCTAAACGATTCATCATCTTTCATATTTGTCGATCTACCCCTACTATGCTTAAACTACCTCTACTTCTCTTAATACTACAAAGCAGTCCTTCTTATTAATCCTACCTGTAATTCTCTAAATACCCCTTACTTCAAACAATTACCCCTATTTTTCAACTTCTGTTAGGGGTTGGTTTTTGCATCACCCAATCTAAACGATTCATCGTCTTTCGTATTTGTCGATCTACCCCTACTATGCTTAAACACCCAAACTTCCCTTAATACTTCAAAACAGCCCTTCTTTTAAATCCTATCCTTAATTCACTAAATTGCCCTTAGTTCTGAAAATTACCCTTATTTTTTAAAAACTGTGAAGGGTTGGTTTTTGCATCACCCAATCCAAATGATTCAACATCTTTCATATTTGTCGATCTACCCCTACTACGATTAAACTACCCATAATTTTCTTAATACTTCAAAACAATCCTTCTTTTAAATCCTCCCCCTAATTATCTAAATAGCCCTTACTTCTAACAACTACCCCTACTTTTAATTTCTGTGAAGGGTTGGTTTTTGCAGCACCCAATCCAAATGATTCATCGTATTTCATATTTGTCGATCTAACCCTACTATGCTCAAACTAACCTTGCTTATCTTAATACTTCAAAACAATCCTTCTTTTAAGTCCTACCCCTAATTCTCTAAATAGCCCTCACTTCCAACAGTTACCTTTATTTTTTAACTAGTGTGAAGGGTTGGTTTTTGAAGCACCCAATCCAAATGATTCATCATCTTTTATATTTGTCGATCTACCCCTGCTAGGCTTAAACCACACCAACTTCTCTTAAAACTTCAAAACGACCCTTCTTTTTAATCCGACTCCTAATTCTCTAAATAGCCCTCCCTTCCAACAATTATGCCTATTTCTTTACTATTGTGAAGGATTGGTTTTTGCAGCATTTAATCTAAACAATTCATCATCTTTTGTATTCATCGATCTACCCCTACTATGCTTAAACTACACCTACTTCCCTTTATACTTCAAAAAAAAAACCTTTATTTTGAACCTACCACTAATCCACTAACTAGCTCTTGCTTCCAACAATAACCCCTATTTTTTAATTTCTGTGAAGGGTTGGTTTTTGGAGCACCCAATCCAAATGATTCATCGTCTTTCATATTTGTCGATCTACCCCAACCATGCTTAAACTAACGCTACTTCTCCTAATACTTCAAAACAACCCTTATTTTTAATCCTACCCCTAATTATTTAAATAGCCCTTCTTTCCAACAATTACCCCTACTTTTTAACTACTGTGAAAGATTGGTTTTTGCAGCAACCAATCCAAACGATTCATCATCTTTCATATTTGTCGATCTACCCCTACTTTGCTTAGACTACCCCTACTTCTCTTAATACTTCAAAATAGCCCATCTTTTTAATCCAAACCTAATTGTCTAAATAACCCTTCCTTCAATTACCTCTATTTTTTTGCTATTGTGAAGGATTGGTTTTTGCAGCACCCAATCCAAACAATTCATCATCTTTCGTATTCGTCGTTCTACCCCTACTATGCTTAAACTACCACTACTTCTCTTTATACATCAAAACAACGCTTCCTTTTGATCCTATCACTAATTCCCTAAATAGCCCTTACTTCGAACAATTACCGCTATTTTTTAATATCGGTGAATGGTTGGTTTTTGGAGGAAAAAATCCAAATGATTCCTCATCTTTCATATTTGTCGATGTACTCCTACTATGCTTAAACTACCACTAATTCTCTTAATACTTCAAAACAACCCTTATTTTAAATCCTACCCCTAATTCTCTAAATACCCCTTCATTCCAACAATCACGTCTACTTTTTAACTACTGTGAAGGATCGTTTTTTGCAGCACCCAATCCAAACGATTCATCATCTTTCATATTTGTCGATCTACCCCTACTATGCTTAAACTACCCCTACTTCTCTTAATACTTCAAAACAACGCTTCTTTTTAATCCTATCCCTAATTCCTTAAATAGCCCTTACTTCCAACAATTGCCCCTATATTTTACTTCTGTGAAGGGTTGGTTTTTGTAGCACCCAATCCAAATGGTTCATCATTTTTCATATTTGTCGATCTATCCCTACTATGCTTAAACTACCCCAACTTCCATTAATACTTCAAAATAACCCTTCTTTTTAATTCTAACCCTAATTCTCTAAATAGGCCTTACTTTCAACAATTACCCCTATTTTTTAACTTCTGTGAAGGGTTGATTTTTGCAGCACCCAATCCAAATGATTCATCATCTTTCATATTTGTCGATCTACCCCTACTATGCTTAAACTATCCCGACTTCTCTTAATACATCAAAATAATACTTCTTTTTAATCCTAATTCTAATTCTCTAAGTATCCCTTTCTTCCAACAATTACCACTATTTTTTAACTTCTGTGAAGGGTTGGATTTTGCATCACTCAATCTAAACGATTCATCATCTTTCATATTTGTCGATCTACCCCTACTATGCTTAAACTACCACTACTTCCCTTAATACTTCAAAATAGTCCTTCTTTTTAATCCTACCTCCAACTCTCTAAATAGCCCTTAATTCCAACAATTAACCCGATTTTTTTATTTTTGTGAAGGGTTGGTTTTTGCATCAACCAATCTAAATGATTCATCATCTTTCATATTTGTCGGTCTACCCCTACTATGCTTAAACTACCCCTACTTCTCTTAATAATTCAAAATAGCCCATCTTTTTTATCCTATCCCTTATTCTCTAAATAGCCCTTAGTTCCAACAATTACACTTATTTTTTAACTTCTGTGAAGGTTTGGTTTCTGCAGCACCCATTCTAAATGATTCATCATCTTTAATATTTATCGACCTACCCCTACTATGCTTAAACTACCTATACTTCACTTAATACTTCAAAACGGTCCTTCTTTTTAATCCTACCTGTAATTCTCTAAATAGACCTTACTTCCAATAATTATCCCTATTTTTTAACTTCTGTGAGGGGTTGGTTTTTGCATCACCGAATCTAAACGATTCATCATCTTTTGTATTTGTCAATCTACCCCTAATATGCTTAAACTACCCCAAGTTCCCTAAATACTTCAAAGCAACGCTTCTTTTAAATCCTATCCCTAATTCTCTAAATAGCCCTTAGTTCCAAAAATAACCCTAATTTTTTAACAACTGTGAAGGGTTGGTTTTTGCAGCACCCAATCCAAATGATTCACCATCTTTCATATTTGTCGATCTACCCCTACTATGCTTAAACTACCCTTACTTATCTCAATACTTCACAGCAATCCTTCTTTTAAATCCTACCCCTAATTCTGAAAATAGCTGTAACAACCCGTATTTTTTAATAACATGTTATAATGTAAATCAAGGCAGAATTAAATTCAAAAATCAGAGAGTCGGAGTGCCATTGCGTTCGTCTCGGAAAAATACGCGAAATAGAGTCCGAGTTTTCGAAAAACGGAGTCCGTATGACCTAGTAAAGGCCCGAAGAAGTTTCAGAAAATTTAAAACAGATTTTAAATATTAAAATTTCAAAATTCAGAAGAGGCGGGAAAATTCCCGCCAGACTGAGGGAATCGACACAGGGGTCGACATGGGTGTCGACCCCCCCAAGGGGTCGACCCTAGTGTCGACCCAGGGGTCGCCCCCCCCCCCCCCCCCCAGTCGGCCAGTTTTGGCTGGGTGCACCATCTTGGCTTTGGGGCTGTGCTTGGTAGCTAAGACGAGATCTGACGGCACTAATTTGATTTAGGGTTAATTCTATGGCTAAAACTAATCCTAAACTCTATAAAAAGACCCTAATACCTAGCCTAAATTATCATAAATCATTCCTACAACTAAATGCTGCCCAAATGTTTCTTGATCATGGCCTCCATCTTCATATCATGGCCTCCATCCTCTTCATGAAAGTTTGAGTGTCCTAAGCTAGTAAAAGAGCCACCTTTCTTCATCAAAACAAGGATATTTCTTCATACAAATCAAAGGAGCTTATTGTTTCTCAAGTCAACTTGGAGCTTGTGTTCAATTGGGGTTTTTAGAGTTGCTAGTGGCTTCGTCTCAATCTTATTTTATATTTACTCTAGTCTTCATAGCATTGTAAGCCCTATACTACTCTTAGATTCTAACTATGAAGTTAAATGTGATATGTTGCAAGTTGAGTTTGGGCCAAAGTATGATATATGCTTTGATCTCATCATGTTATGCATGAATATATTCTATGCGTATTCGAAAACCTATCACCTTGACCTTGTGGGCTAAAAGCTTCAAGCTTTATATTAAAGGTTGCATTTTGGCAACATGGAAGTTGTCATATCCCTTATGATAACTTGCGTGTGAGGCTAAATGCGAACTTCTAGCAACTTCTATATGTCATTTATCACCATGTATCACTTATACGCTAAGTTTGGTTTTATGCGTACTTTTGAAGCCTAATAATGCTATATGCGAACTTTTAGCCATCATCCTATGTCCTTCATAATCATGTTTCACCTATTTGCTTAAGTTGATATTATGCATGTTTTGAGGTTTATAATGTAATATGAAAGTTTATGAACACATTTGCCTCATATGCCACCATGTTTAACTTGTGGCCAAAGCACCCTTATGCTAGTATGCATGCTTGTGGCCAAATCACCCTTATGCTATTTGATATGTATGAGGCCAAGTCACCTTTTATGCCATCATACATGTTGAGGCCATATGCTAGTATGTTGAACACCTTTGCCTCAAATATCACCATGCTTAACTTGTGATAGACTTTGCCATCTTATACCCACCTTGTCATGTTGTTATGTTCCCTCTTTGATCTATTTGCGTTGATATGAATTTACGTGCGATGGGAATACGTTATGGGTAGTTGGGCAAACTTAAATAACATGAGAACATGACTTGAAAATATGACATGAAAATTTGACATATGTTTATGCTTGAAACGTGGACTTGGACATGACTTCTAGAAAACATGAGAATGGCCAACTCGAGGTTGGGTTGAGTTTGTAGCATAAATCTACCCGGAACCGACCGGCTTAACTAGTGGCCACAAGCAATAGGACCCAATGTGAGTAGTTGGCCATGTCGCACTTAAAACCCGAGGTTAGACTCGGTTGTGGTGTAAAGCTACCCGGACCCGCCCGGCTTAACTAGTAACCACAACAAAGTCTAATGTGAGAGGTTGGGGTGCATTAAGTTAATTAATGCCACATGGTAGGGTTAGGTCATGGACTACTTGAATACTTAACCAATTAAACACGATGGATTGGTAGGGTTAAGTCATGGACTACTTGAATATACTTAACCAGTTGAACCAGATGTATTGATAGGGTTAAGTCATGAACTGCCTGGACACACTTGACCGACTCAATACATGGTTAGGATACGGTTAACCACACTTAACCCGCTTGAAACCCTAGTTACGCGGTCCTTTTCAGCAGTAACCTACTTGGAAGTATCATGGGGACCCTGGACAAGGCTAGGGTGGGGCACGATTACTGGACTGATTGTAAGAGACCAAAAGAGAAGGCTGAATGGTGCAACGGTTGATCAGGCAGACCATGGTCGTGCACATTAAGTCCGGAGTTTAACATGGGCACCGGTAGGTTTAGACTGTGCATCCTTGAATTGTGTCTGAGGGTTACACCGTAGGGCCGGATACACCCTAGGGTGGACCTTGCACAGTCAACTACATTTCATGATTAAGCCGTATGACACCGATACACGACAAGTTAGGCTTATAGGGAGCCGATCGACTAGACCGAGTAGTTAGACCTTGATTTAGGTCATCTCATGATATGGGCCAGCTTTGGGCCAGGGGATCATTTATTGACTATACTTGACATGGATTGGAATACTGGTACACACCTGGTGCAACTTAACCTTGTATATGCGATGCCACACTTGATCTATCTTGTTAACTTTTCACCATGCCAGTTATCACCCTACATCTCATCTCTGTTTACATGTTCAGTTAACTTTATTAGTTTTTATAATAATAGTAGATAGGACTTACCAGTCTTTTTGACTGACCCTTTTTCTTTCGCCTCTTTTCTTCCGTTCCCCCCCAGGTTTGTAGGGTGGGAACACTGTTACTTAGCTGGATTTTTTGCTGCTTTTCTGGATAGCTCACGTATGGTTTGAGCATGCTATGGCCTTATGCTACTTTGGGGATAGTTACTTTGTATTTCTTTTTCAGTTTTCAGTTTATGTTCTAGACTTTGTTTTATGGGAAAATAATGAACAAGTACTTTGATGTAATTTGACTATGGTTTTGAAATGCTAGTTTTACCCGCTGCTTAATTTACTCTGTTTTACTTATATGTTCTTTCTTGTGATATCTGCATGCACGATTACCCTTGTTTAACGCCCCTCCAAAGCTAGTGTGCTTGCAAGAGTGGCACTGGCGGAGGTGGGGTGTTACATTTGGTATTAGAGCATAAGGTTTACAAGATTTGAGCAAAAAGGTTTTTTTTTTAAAACTTACCTTTTGAAAAACTATTTTCAAAACTAATTAAATATTTTCCAAGAAAAGTCTAGTTATTTTAAAAGGCTATTCCCCAAAAGCCATTAGCACTATCCTTCGTTTCCTCATTCTGAATTTATCTACCTTTTCTTCGTTTCAGTATGGCCGATAATTTTGCCATCCCGGAGGGTGTACCAGTACCTATTTGGTTTAGAAGGTACATGGAGGCAAGGGCGAATGAAGCCGACCCCGCGGATATTCCTCCTCCTCCTCAGCATACACAAGCAGATTTCGCGGAGCTTTGCAAAGACTTTAAGGCGATGGGTTGCAAGAATTTTGTCGGAACAGAGACTTCTGTGGAGGCAAGAAACTAGTTATTGGATACTGAAGACCTCTTTGCTATCTTTGATGTGGAAGATCGTAGGAAAGTTCTGTTGGCGGTATGGCTATTGAAAGGGGAAGCTACTTATTGGTGGGTAGTCACCACCACTACTAGACCAATTGAGACTTGGGATGACTTTAGGAGAAGGTTTGGACTAAGGTTTCTATCATCGACAGAAGAGAACCTTCAGATGGAGAGGTTCCTATCACTAAAGCAAGGGTACATGACCGTTGGAGAATACGTGGATAAGTTTAATCAACTTGCTCAGTTCGGTCTAGAATTGGTTAACACAGCTCGAAAGAAGGCCCTACACTTTGCTCTAGGATTGAATGAGCCATTACGCGGTTTGGCCATGTCTCATATACCCCTGGGGGCGACCTTCGAGAGTTTGGTGAATATGGCCCTGCTTCAAGAAGAAGATAAGAGCGGCAAGAAGGAGGTCAAGGCAAATGAGTCTCAAGACAAGAAGGTAGATTCCGGAAAAGGAGGCAAGAACAACAATAGCAAGGACAACAAGTCAAGAAAAAGGAGGAAGTGTAACTTCTATGGGATTACTGGGCACATAGCCAAAGACTGTAGGAAGAAGAAAAGGAAGTTGGGAGAATGCTTTCATTGTGGAGAGTCTGGACACTATAGCAAGGATTGCCCGAAAAAGCTAGGACAAGGGAAGAGGCAAACTCAGCAAGCAGGACCCTCTGGAGGGCAGTTGCAGGCTCTCCTCACTCCTCCAGCTTTTGATCGAGGTAGTGTTTCTGTAAAAAGTCATGTTTACATTTTTGATTTCCCTGTTCGTACCTTATTTGATTCTAGCGCATCGCGTAGTTTTATTTCTGATCTTGTTGAAAGTTTGCACCTAAGTACTAGTCTAGTTGAGGTCCCGTTAGTGTTTCAAATCCAATTGGGGGTTCCGCCCATCTATCTGCGATTTGTATGGATTTGAAAATCTCTATCTTGAGCATAGAATTCATGTGTAATGCTTAGGTTCTCGGGTTTATGGGATACGGGTTGATTTCGGGTGTGGATTGGTTGTCCGGTTATGGGGCCATTCTTGACTGTGAGCATAGGGTAGTGAGGCTCATGACTCGCCTCGGTAATACCCTAGAAATTTCTTGTAATCCTAGAGGTCCCGTCATGTTATGTTATATTGAATCTCTTGACTCGACCATCGATGATCTGCAATCTGTAAGGGTGGTCCGAGACTATCCTGATGTCTTTGAAGAAGTTAAGGGGTTACCCCCTAAACGAGAGATAAACTTTCGCATTTATCTGGTTGATAGTGCCAAGCCAGTATCATTGCCCGTTAGGCACATGGCCCCACGAGAAAGAAGAGAGCTCAGTAAGCAAATCAAGGAGTTGCTTGAGAAAAATTTCATTAGGTGAAGCATTTCAGAATGGGATGCTCCGGTGGTATTCGCTACTAAGGAGGATAGTCCATTTCACTTAAGCATGGGTTAGAGAAATCACCGTAGTAAGTACATTTGGCAACGTGGATTGGCACTTGTTTTCAAAAAATAGTTTTCTGCGTGGGATACCGTATAGTATATAAACGAGATTCAAGACTCACTAACGAATTTTGGAAAGCTTGCATGAAACCATGAGTATGCAGTTGGGTGGAAGCCAAGTATTTTAGGCAAAGAATAAGTGGAAGTGGAACGAGAGGCAACGGTGAAATGAGTTCTAACTCATATTTTGGAAATAAGAATTAAGAACTACGGAGTTGTGAAGTTAAAAGACGGTCATGGCACGATGGGATTAAGCACAAGAAAATGCGGCTTAGAAGATTGAAGACTAGATACGCGCATTAAATCTCTTTCTAAGAGTATATCCTTGATCCCTATTACTCCGTAGAGCTTACTTGCATGCTATCTTTTAAGTATATCCTCTCGGTCCTATCCTCCATCTTAGTTCTGTTGCAAACCCCATAAGGAGTATGACTCACCTGTTTGTGATATATAGTTGGGGTGAAGATGTTCGTCACCAAACCATTTGGGCTTTATGGGATATGGGTAATAATTGATAGACTTGCAAAGAGAGCCCATTTTACTTCAGTGAAAAGCAAGAGGACTGTATCAGGTTTAGCATCTGTTTATCTTCGAGAGAGAGTGCGGTTGCATGGAGTTCCTTCTAGCATATTTAGCGATCGTGACCCAATTTTCACTAGCCAGTTCTGGAATAGTTTGCAAGAAGCGATGGGTACACAAGGGAATCTGAGTACATCCTATCACCCCCAGACGGATGGCCAAACCGAAAGGGTGAATAGAGTGCTAGAAGATCTTTTGAGGCTTTGTGTTCTTGACTTTGGTGGTACTAGGGAAGGCCACTTCCTCTTGTATAGTTTGCTTATAATAACAGCTACCAAGCAAGCATAGGAATGACACCATTCGAAGCTTCGTATGGGAGGCCGTGCAAGCCACCAACATGTTGGTGGGAGACGACGGATAAGCTTATAATTGAGCCCGACATGATAAGGGACACATCCGAGAGGGTTGAATTGATTCGAAGATGGATGAAAACGGCCCAAGACAGACAGAAATCCTATGCAGACAAGCGAAGGACAGGCTTAGAATTTAAAGTTGGAGATGTGGTCTTTGTGAAGATTTCACCTTTGCAAAATGCGGTTCATTTTGGGGCAGTGAGGAAGCTGACACCAAGGTTCGTAGGACCCTTCCCTATTATAGAAAGAGTTGGGAAGACGACTTATATGGTGGAATTGCCCGAGAAACTGGCCGGAGTGCATAATGTCTTTCATGTATCGCATCTCCGGAAGTGTTTGCACAGATCCGCCGAAGTGGTTGAACCAAGTATTCTTGAAGACATGGAGGAAGAGAAAGAGGCGACCTTGGGGCGAGCTCCGATTCATATCTTGGGAACGGAGATCAAGAAACTGAGGAATCAAGAAGTCATGTTAGTAAAAGTTCAGTGGAGCGAAGCCGATGAAGAGGCAACTTGGGAAACCGAGGAGAAGATGCGTGGGCTTTATCCATTTCTTTTTGAGGATACATTTTCAATCTCTTTTCCTAGTTGGTATATCTTTCCTTTGCTATCCATGTTTATCTAGTTTATCTTGTTTCGTAAATCTTGTCATGAGAACCTTAGGTAGAAACCCTTGGTTGAAACATGTATTTGAAACATGTTATGCTTGATGTTTGCCAGTGATTGCAAGTGTCTGTAGGTGGATACTCGTGGATGCATGATACACGTTAGGCACTAAGATCGGCTCACACACTTTCATACCGCATATGCATGAATGTTTATGCTTATTCATGGATGTAACTTTTATGGTATCACATGGATGTTGCATATGGATGGATGTTATGTGCACTCATGTAGAGACTATAAGTTATGTTAGGAACTCGCATACATATGGACTCATTACACTAACATATTTTGCATTAAGGAGGTTTACTGAATCAGTAACCGCCTGATTTTCGCATTAGATAAGTACATATACACACACGTTTGCATATGACCATACATCATTTAGAATCTTTTTAAGGACAATGGTTACTTGTGGATGATGTTTTGAGTAGATGGATGGTAGGATACGTTCTCCCTAACTTGGAGATTTCGGGGATGAAATCCTTTAAGGAGGGGAGAATGTAACAACCCGTATTTTTTAATAACATGTTATAATGTAAATCAAGGCAGAATTAAATTCAAAAATAAGAATCAAGGGAAACGGGCTATGCCATTGCGTTCGCCTCGGAAAAATACGCGAAATAGAGTCCGAGTTTTCGAAAAACGGTGTCCGTATGACCCAGTTAAGGCCCGAAGAAGTTTCAGAAAATTTAAAACAGATTTTAAATATTAAAATTTCAAAATTCAGAAGAGGCGGGAAAATTCCCGCCAGACTGAGGGAGTCGACACAGGGGTCGACATGGGTGTCGACCCCCCCAAGTGGTCGACCGTAGTGTCGACCCAGGGGTCGACCCTCCCCCCCCCCTGTCGGCCAGTTTTGGCAGGGTGCACCATCTTGGCTTTGGGGCTGTGCTTGGTGGCTAAGACGAGATCTGACGGCTCTAATTTGATTTAGGGTTAATCCTATGGCTAAAACTAATGCTAAACTCTATAAAAAGACCCTAATACCTAGCCTAAATCATCATAAATCATTCCTACAACTAAATGCTTCCCAAATGTTTCTTGATCATGGCCTCCATCTTCATATCATGGCCTCCATCCTCTTCATGAAAGTTTGAGTGTCCTAAGCTAGTAAAAGAGCCACCTTTCTTCATCAAAACAAGGATATTTCTTCATACAAATCAAAGGAGCTTATTGTTTCTCAAGTCAACTTGGAGCTTGTGTTCAATTGGGGTTTTTAGTGTTGCTAGTGGCTTCGTCTCAATCTTATTTTATATTTACTCTAGTCTTCATAGCATTGTAAGCCCTATACTACTCTTAGATTCTAACTATGAAGTTAAATGTGATATGTTGCAAGTTGAGTTTGGGCCTAAGTATGATATATGCTTTGATCTCATCATGTTATGCATGAATATATTCTATGCATATTCGAAAACCTATCACCTTGACCTTGTGGGCTAAAAGCTTCAAGCTTTATATTAAAGGTTGCATTTTGGCAACATGGAAGTTATCATATCCCTTATGATAACTTGCGTGTGAGGCTAAATGCGAACTTCTAGCAACTTCTATATGTCATTTATCACCATGTATCACTTATATGCTAAGTTTGGTTTTATGCATACTTTTGAAGCCTAATAATGCTATATGCGAACTTTTAGCCATCATCCTATGTCCTTCATAATCATGTTTCACCTATTTGCTTAAGTTGATATTATGCATGTTTTGAGGCTTATAATGTAATATGCAAGTTTATGAACACATTTGCCTCATATGCCACCATGTTTAACTTGTGGCCAAAGCACCCTTATGCTAGTATGCATGCTTGTGGCCAAATCACCCTTATGCTATTTGATATGTATGAGGCCAAGTCACCTTTTATGCCATCATACATGTTGAGGCCATATGCTAGTATGTTGAACACCTTTGCCTCAAATATCACCATGTTTAACTTGTGATAGACTTTGCCATTTTATACCCACCTTGTCATGTTGTTATGTTCCCTCTTTGATCTATTTGCATTGATATGAATTTACGTGCGATGGGAATACGTTATGGGTAGTTGGGCAAACTTAAATAACATGAGAACATGACTTGAAAATATGACATGAAAATTTGACATATGTTTATGCTTGAAACGTGGACTTGGACATGACTTCTAGAAAACATGAGAATGGCCAACTCGAGGATGGGTTGAGTTTGTAGCATTAATCTACCCGGAACCGACCGGCTTAACTAGTGGCCACAACCAATAGGACCCAATGTGAGTAGTTGGCCATGTCGCACTTAAAACCCGAGGTTAGACTCGGTTGTGGTGTAAAGCTACCCGGACCCGCCCGGCTTAACTAGTAACCACAACAAAGTCTAATGTGAGAGGTTGGGTTGCATTAAGTTAATTAATGCCACATGGTAGGGTTAAGTCATGGACTACTTGAATACTTAACCAATTAAACATGATGGATTGGTAGGGTTAAGTCATGGACTACTTGAATATACTTAACCAGTTGAACACAATGTATTGATAGGGTTAAGTCATGAACTGCCTGGACACACTTGACCGACTCAATACATGGTTTGGATTGGGTTAACCACACTTAACCCGCTTGAAACCCTAGTTACGCGGTCCTTTTCAGCAGTAACCTACTTGGGAGTATCATGGGGACCCTGGACTAGGCTAGGGTGGGGCACGATTACTGGACTGATTGTAAGAGACCAAAAGAGACGGCTGAATGGTGCACCGGTTGTTCAGGTGGACCATGGTCGTGCACATTAAGTCCGGAGTTGAACATGGGCACCGGTAAGTTTAGACTGTGCATCCTTGAATTGTGTCTGAGGGTTACACCGTAGGGCCGGATACACCCTAGGGTGGACCTTGCACAGTCAACTACATTTCATGATTAAGCCGTATGACACCGATACACGACAAGTTAGGCTTATAGGGAGCCGATCGACTAGACCGAGTAGTTAGACCTTGATTTAGGTCATCTCATGATATGGGCCAGCTTTGGGCCAGGGGATCATTTATTGACTATACTTGACATGGATTGGAATACTAGTACACACCTGGTGCAACTTAACCTTGTATATGCGATGCCACACTTGATCTATCTTGTTAACTTTTCACCATGCCAGTTATCACCCTACATCTCATCTCTGTTTACATGTTCAGTTAACTTTATTAGTTTTTATAATAATAGTAGATAGGACTTACCAGTCTTTTTGACTGACCCTTTTTCTTTCGCCTCTTTTCTTCCGTTCCCCCCCAGGTTTGTAGGGTGGGAACACTGTTACTTAGCTGGATTTTTTGCTGCTTTTCTGGATAGCTCACGTATGGTTTGAGCATGCTATGGCCTTATGCTACTTTGGGGATAGTTACTTTGTATTTCTTTTTCAGTTTTCAGTTTATGTTCTAGACTTTGTTTTATGGGAAAATAATGAACAAGTACTTTGATGTAATTTGACTATGGTTTTGAAATGCTAGTTTTACCCGCTGCTTAATTTACTCTGTTTTACTTATATGTTCTTTCTTGTGATATCTGCATGCACGATTACCCTTGTTTAACGCCCCACCAAAGCTAGTGTGCTTGCAAGAGTGGCACTGGCGGAGGTGGGGTGTTACAATAGCCCTTACTTCCAATAATTATCTTTATTTTTTAACTAGTTTGAAGGGTTGGTTTTTGCAGCACCCAATCCAAATGATTCATCAACTTTTATATTTGTTGATCTACCCCTACTATGCTTAAACTACCCCATCTTTTTAATCCTACCCCTAATTCTCTAGATCGCCCTTCCTTCCAACAATTATGTCTATTTCTTTACTATTGTGAAGGATTGATTTTTGCAGCACCTAATCGAAACAATTTATCATCTTTCGTATTCATCGATCTACCCCTACTATGCTTAAACTACCCGTACTTCTATTTATACTTCAAAACAAACCTTCATTTTGAACCTACCACTAATCCCCTAAATATCCCTTACTTCCAAAAATTACCCCTATTTTTTAATTTCTTTGAAGGGTTGGTTTTTGGAGCACCCAATCAAAATGATTCATCGTCTTTCATATTTGTCGATCTACCCCTACTATGCTTAAACTACAACTACTTCTCCTAATACTTCAAAAAAAACCTTATTTTTAATCCTACCCCTAATTCTTTAAATAGCCCTTCTTTCCAATAATTACACCTACTGTTTAACTACTGTGAAGGATTGGTTTTTGCAGCAACCAATCCAAACGATTCATCATCTTTCATATTTGTCGATTTACCCCTACTCTGCATAAACTACCCCTACTTCTCTTAATACTTCAAAATAGCCCTTCTTTCTAATCGAAACCTAATTCTCTAAATAGCCCTTCCTTCCTAAAATTACCTCTATTTTTTTTCTATTGTAAAGGATTGGTTTTTGCAGCACCCAATCCAAACAATTCATCATCTTTCATATTCGTCGATTTACCCCTACTATGCTTAAACTACCACTACTTCTCTTTATACTTCAAAACAACGCTTCTTTTTTATCCTACCACTAATTCACTAAATAGCCCTTACTTCGAACAATTACCCCTATTTTTTTAATTTCTGTGAAGGGTTAGTTTTTGGAGCAAACAATCCAAATGATTCATCATCTTTCATATTTGTCGATCTATTCCTACTATGCTTAAACTACCACTACTTCTCTTAATACTTCAAAACAACCATTATTTTTAATCCTACCCCTAATTTTCTAAATACCTCTTCTTTCCGAAAATTACCTCTACTTTTTAACTACTGCGAAGGATCGGTTTTTGCCGCATCTAATCCAAACGATTCATCATCTTTCATATTTGTCGATCTACCCTTACTATGCTTAAACTACCCCTACTTCTCGTAATACTTCAAATCAACTCTTCTTTTTAATCCTATCCCAAATTCCCTAAATAGCCCTTACTTCCAACAATTGCCCCTATTTTTTTACTTCTGTAAAGGGTTGGTTTTTGTAGCAACGAATCCAAATGATTCATCATTTTTCATATTTGCCGATCTACCCCTACTATGCTTAAACTACCCCAACTTCCTTTAATACTTCAAAACAACCCTTCTTTCTAATCCTAACCCTAATTCTGTAAATAGGCCTTACTTCCAACAATTACCCCTATTTTTTAACTTCCGTGAAGGGTTGGTTTTTGCAGCACCCAATCCAAATGATTCATCATCCTCCATATTGGTCGATCTACCCCTACTATGCTTAAACTACCTCTGCTTCTCTTAATACTTCAAAGCAGTCCTTCTTTTTAATCCTACCTGTAATTCTCTAAATAGCCCTTACTTCAAACAATTACCCCTATTTTTCAACTTCTATGAGGGTTGGTTTTTGCATCACCCAATCTAAACGATTCATCATCTTTCGTATTTGTCGATCTACCCCTACTATGCTTAAACACCCAAACTTCCCTTAATAATTCAAAACAGCCCTTCTTTTAAATCCTATCACTAATTCTCTAAATTGCCCTTAGTTCCAAAAATTACCCTTATTTTTTAACAATTGTGAAGGGTTGGTTTTTGTATCACCCAATCCAAATGATTCAACATCTTTCATATTTGTCGATCTACCCTACTATGCTTAAACTACCCCTACTTTTCTTAATAATTCAAAACAATCCTTCTTTTAAATCCCCCCCTAATTCTCTAAATAGCCCGTACTTCTAACAGCTACCCCTATTTTTTAATTTCTGTGAAGGGTTGGTTTTTGTAGCACCCAATCCAAATGATTAATCGTATTTCATATTTGTCGATCTAACCCTACTATGCTCAAACTACCCTAGCTTATCTTAATACTTCAAAATAGTCCTTCTTTTAAATTCTACCCCTAATTCTCTAAATATCCCTTACTTCCAACAATTACCTTTATTTTTTAACTAGTGTGAAGGTTTGGTTTTTGCAGCACCCAATCCAAATGATTCATCATCTTTTATATTTGTCGATCTACCCCTGCTATGCTTAAACCACACCAACTTCTCTTAATACTTCAAAACGACCGTTCTTTTTAATCCTACTCCTAATTCTCTAAATAGCCCTTCCTTCCAACAATTATGCCTATTTCTTTACTAATGTGAAGGATGGGTTTTTGCAGCACCTAATCCAAACAATTCATAATCTTTCGTATTCATCGATCTACCCCTACTATGCTTAAACTACCCCTACTTCCCTTTATACTTCAAAAAAACCCTTCATTTTGAACCTAACACCATTCCCCTAAATAGCCCTTACTTCCAACAATTACCCCTATTTTTTAATTTCTGTGAAGGGTTGGTTTTTGTAGCACCCAATCCAAATGATTCATCGTCTTTCATAATTTTCGATCTACCCCTACCATGCTTAAACTAACACTACTTCTCCTAATACTTCAAAACAACCCTTGTTTTTAATCCTACCCCTAATTCCTTAAATAGCCCTTCTTTCCGACAATTACCCCTACTTTTTAACTACTGTGAAGGATTGGTTTTTGCAGCAACCAATCCAAACGATTCACCATCTTTCATATTTGTCGATCTAACCGTACTATGCTTAAGCTATCCCAACTTCTCTTAATACTTCAAAATAGCCCTTCTTGTTAATCCAACCCTAATTCTCTAAATAGCCCTTCCTTCCTACAATTACCGATTTTTTCTGCTATTGTGAAGGATTGGTTTTTGCAGCACCCAATCCAAACAAATCATCATCTTTCATATTCGTCAATCTACCCCTACAATGCTTAAACTACAACTACTTCTCTTTATACTTCAAAACAACGCTTATTTTTGACCCTACCACTAATTCTCTAAATATCCCTTCATTCCAACAATTACCTCTACTTTTTAACTACTGTGAAGGATCGGTTTTTGCAGCACCCAATCCAAACGATTCATCATCTTTCATATCTGTCGATCTACCCCTACTATGCTTAAACTACCCCTACTTCTCTTAATACTTCAAAACAACGCTTCTTTTTAATCCTATACCTAATTCCCTAAATAGCCCTTACTTCCAACATTTTCCCCTAATTTTTTACTTCTGTGAAGGGTTGGTTTTTGTAGCACCCAATCCAAATGATTCATCATTTTTCATATTTGTCGATCTACCCCTAATATGCTTAAACTACCCCAACTTCCCTTAATACTTCAAAAAAACCCTTCTTTTTAATCCAAAACCTAATTATCTAAATAGTCCTTACATTCAACAATTACCCCTATTTTTTAACTTCTGTGAAGGGTTGATTTTTGCAGCATCCAATCCAAATGATTCATCATCTTTCATATTTGTCGATCTACCCCTACTATGCTTAAACTATCCCGACTACTCTTAATACATCAAAACAATCCTTCTTTTTAATCCTAATTCTAATTCTCTAAATAGCCCTTTCTTCCAACAATTACCCCTATTTTTTTACTTCTGTGAAGCATTGGATTTTGCATCACCCAATCTAAACGATTCATCATCTTTCATATTTGTCGATCTACCCCTGCTTTGCTTAAACTACCTCTACTTCTCTTAATACTTCAAATCGGTCCTTCTTTTTAATCCTACCTGTAATTCTCTTAATAGCCCTTACTTCCAACAATTACCCCTATTTTTCAACTTCTGTAAGGGGTTGGTTTTTGCTTCATCCAATCTAAACGATTCATCATCTTTCGTATTTGTCGATCTACCCCTACTATGCTTAAACAAGAAAACTTCGCTTAATACTTCAAAACAGCCCTTCTTTTAAATCCAATCCCTAATTCTTTAAATTTCCCTTAGTTCCAAAAATTACCTTATTTTTTAACAATTGTGAAGGGTTGGTTTTTGCATCACCCAATCCAAATGATTCAACATCTTTCAAATTTGTCGATCTACCCCTACTATGCTTAAACTACCCCTACTTTTCTTAATACTTCAAAACAATCCTTCTTTTAAATCCTCCCCCTAATTCTCTAAATAGCCCTTACTTCTAACAACTACCCCTATTTTTTAATTTCTGTGAAGGGTTGGTTTTTGCAGGAACCAATCCAAATGATTCATCGTATTTCATATTTGTCGATCTAAACCTACTATGCTCAAACTACCCTTGCTTATCTTAATAATTCAAAATAATCCTTCTTTTAAGTCCTACCCCTAATTCTCTAAAAAGCCCTTACTTCCAACAATTACCTTTATTTTTTAACTAGTGTGAAGGGTTGGTTTTTGCAGCACCCAATCCAAATGATTCATCATCATTTATATTTGTCGATCTACCCCTGCTAGGCTTAAACCACACCAACTTCTCTTAATACTTCAAAATGACCCTTCTTTTTAATCCTACTCCTAATTCTCTAAATAGCCCTTCCTTCCAACAATTATGCCTATTTCTTTACTATTGTAAAGGATTGGTTTTTGCAGCATTTAATCTAAACAATTCATCATCTTTCGTATTCATCGATCTAGCCCTACTATGCTTAAACTACCCCTACTTCCCTTTATACTTCAAAAAAACCGTTCAATTTGAACCTACCACTAATCCCCTAAATATCCTTTACTTCCAACAGTTACCCCTATTTTTTAATTTCTGTGAAGGATTGGTTTTTGGAGCACCCAATCCGAATGATTCATCGTCTTTCATATTTGTCGATCTACCCCTAACATGCTTAAACTAACACTACTTCTCCTAATACTTCAAGACAACAATTATTTTTAATCCTACCCCTAACTCTTTAAACAGCCCTTCATTCCGACAATTACCCCTACTTTTTAACTACTGTGAAGCATTGGTTTTTGCAGCAACCAATCCAAAAGATTCATCATCTTTCATATTTGTCGATCTACCCCTATTTTGCTTAAACTACCCCTACTTCTCTTAATACTTCAAAATAGCCCATCTTTTTAATCCAAACCTAATTCTCTAAATAGCCCTTCCTTCCTACAATTACCTCTATTTTTTTGCTATTGTGAAGGATTGGTTTTTGCTGCAACTAATCCAAACAATTCATCATTTTCGTATTCGTCGTTCTACCCCAACTATGCTTAAACTACCACTGCTTCTCTTTATACTTCAAAACAACGCTTATTTTTTATCCTACCACTAATTCTCTAAATAGCCCTTACTTCGAACAACTACCCCTATTTTTTAATTTCTATGAAGGGTTGGTTTTTGGAGCAAAGAATCCAAATGATTCCTTATCTTTCATATTTGTCGATCTACTCCTACTATGCTTAAACTACCACTACTTCTCTTAATACTTCAAAACAACCCTTATTTTTAATCCTACCCCTAATTCTCTAAATACCCCTTCATTCCAACAATTACCTCTAGTTTTTGACTACTGTGAAGGATCGGTTTTTGCAGCACCCAATCCAAACGATTCATCATCTTTCATATTTGTCGATCTACCCCGACTATGCTTAAACTACCCCTACTTCTCTTAATACTTCAAAACAACGCTTCTTTTTAATCCTATCCCTAATTCCCTAAATAGCCCTTACATCCAACAATTGCCCCTATTTTTTTACTTTTGTTAAGGGTTGGTTTTTGTAGCACCCAATCCAAATGATTCATCATTTTTCATATTTGCCGATCTACCCCTACTATGCTTAAACAACCCCAACTTCCCTTAGTACTTCAAAACAACCCTTCTTTTTAATCCTAAACCTAATTCTCTAAATAGGCCTTACTTTCAACAATTACCCCTATTTTTTAACTTCTGTGAAGGGATGATTTATGCAGCACCCAATCGAAATGATTCATCATCTTTCATATTTGTCGATCTACCAATACTATGCTTAAACTATCCCGACTTTTTTTAATACATCAAAACAATCCTTCTTTTTAATCCTAATTCTAATTCTAAAATAGCCCTTTCTTCAAAAACTACCCCTATTTTTTTTCTTCTGTAAAGGGTTGGATTTTGCATCACGAAATCCAAACGATTCATCATCTTTCATATTTGTCGATCTACCCATACTATGCTTAAACTACCTCTACTTCTCTTAATACTTCAAAGCAGTCCTTCTTTTTAATCCTACCTGTAATTCTATAAATAACCCTTACTTCCAACAACTACCCCTATTTTTCAACTTCTGTAAGGGGTTGGTTTTTGCATCACCCAATCTAAACGATTCATCATCTTTCGTATTTGTCGATCTACCCCTACTATGCTTAAACACCCAAACTTCCCTTAATACTTCAAAACATCCCTTCTTTTAAATCCTATCCCTAATTCTCTAAATTGCCCTTAGTTCTAAAAATTACCCTTATTTTTTAACAACTGTGAAGGGTTGGTTTTTGCATCACCCAATCCTAATGATTCAACATCTTTCATATTTGTCGATCTACTCCTACTGTGCTTAAACTACCCCTACTTTTCTTAATACTTCAAAACAATCCTTCTTTTAAATCCTCCCCCTAATTCTCTAAATAGCCCTTACTTCTAACAACTACCCCTATTTTTTAATTTCTGTGAAGGGTTTGTTTTTGCAGCACCCAATCCAAATGATTCATCGCATTTTATATTTGTCGATCTAACCCTACTATGCTCAAACTACCCTTGCTTATCTTAATACTTCAAAACAATCCTTCTTTTAAATCCTACCCTTAATTCTCTAAATAGCCCTTACTTCCAACAAATACCTTTATTTTTTAACTAGTGTGAAGGGTTGGTTTTTGCAGCACCCAATCCAAATGATTCATCATCTTTTATATTTGTCGATCTACACCTGCTAGGCTTAAACCACACCAACATCTCTTATTACTTCAAAATGACCCTTCTTTTTAATCCTACTCCTAATTCTCTAAATAGCCCTTCCTTCCAACAATTATGCCTATTTCTTTACTATTGTGAAGGATTGGTTTTTCCAGCATTTAATCTAAACAATCCATCATCTTTCGTATTCATCGATCTACACCTTTTTGCTTAAACTACCCCTACTTCCCTTTATACTTCAAAAAAACCCTTCATTTTGAACCTACCACTAATCCCCTAAATAGCCGTTACTTCCAACAATTACCCCTATTTTTTAATTTCTGTGAAGTATTGGTTTTTGGAGCACCCAATCCAAATGATTCATCGTCTTTCATATTTGTCGATCTACCCCTACCATGCTTAAACTAACACTACTTCTCCTAATACCTCAAAACAACCCTTATTTTTAATCCTACCCCTAATTCTTTAAATAGCCCTTCATTCCGACAATTACCCCAACTTTTTAACTACTGTGAAGGATTGGTTTTTGCAGCAACCAATCCAAACGATTCATCATCTTTCAAATTTGTCGATCTAACCCTATTTTGCCTAAACTACCCCTACTTCTCTTAATACTTCAAAATAGCCCATCTTTTTAATCCAAACCTAATTCTCTAAATAGTCTTTCCTTCCTACAATTACCTCTATTTTTTTGCTATTGTGAAGGATTGGTTTTTGCAGCACCTAATCCAAACAACTCATTATTTTCGTATTCGTCGTTCTACCCCTAATATTCTTAAACTATCACTACTTCTCTTTATACTTCAAAACAACGCTTATTTTTTATCCTACCACTAATTCTCTATATAGCCCTTACTTCGAACAACTACCCCTATTTTTTAATTTCTGTGAAGGGTTGGTTTTTGGAGCAAAGAATCCAAATGATTCCTCATCTTTCATATTTGTCGATCTACTCCTACTATGCTTAAACTACCACTACTTCTCTTAATACTACAAAACAACCCTTATTTTTAATCCTACCCCTAATTCTCTAAATACCCCTTCATTCCAACAATTACCTCTACTTTTTAACTACTGTGAAGGATCGGTTTTTGCAGCACCCAATCCAAAAGATTCATCATCTTTCATATTTGTCGATCTACCCCGACTATGCTTAAACTACCCCTACTTCTCTTAATACTTCAAAACAACGCTTCTTTTTAATCCTATTGCTAATTCCCTAAATATCCCTTAATTCCAAAAATTGCCCCTATTTTTTTACTTCTATGAAGGGTTGGTTTTTGTAGCACCCAATCCAAATGATTCATCATTTTTCATATTTGCCGATCTACCCCGACTAT
This sequence comes from Allium sativum, assembly GCA_030737875.1. Classification (NCBI taxonomy): domain Eukaryota; kingdom Viridiplantae; phylum Streptophyta; class Magnoliopsida; order Asparagales; family Amaryllidaceae; genus Allium; species Allium sativum. The sequence goes on from JASFAX010003865.1 coordinate 26,328, forward strand.
GCTTAAACTACCCCAACTTCCCTTAATACTTCAAAACAACCCTTCTTTTCAATCCTAAACCTAATTCTCTAAATAGGCCTTAATTTCAATAGTTACCCCTATTTTTTAACTTCTGTGAAGGGTTGATTTTTGCAGCACCCAATCCAAATGATTAATCATCTTTCATATTTGTCGATCTACAGCTACTATGCTTAAACTATCCCGACTTCTCTTAATACATCAAAACAATCCTTCTTTTTAATCCTAATTCTAATTCTCTAAATAGCCCTTTCTTACAACAATTACCCCTATATTTTTAACTTCTGTGAAGGGTTGGATTTTGCATCAGCCAATCTAAACGATTAATCATCTTTCATATTTGCCGATCTACCCCTACTATGCTTAAACTACCCCTACTTCTCCTAACACTTCAAAGCAGTCCTTCTTTTTAATCCTACCTGTAATTCTCTAAATATCCCTTTCTTCCAACAATTACCCCTATATTTTTAACTTTTGTGAAGGGTTGGATTTTGCATCAGCCAATCTAAACGATTCATCGTCTTTCATATTTGTCGATCTACCCCTACCATGCTTAAACTAACACTACTTCTCCTAATACTTTAAAACAACCCTTATTTTTAATCCTACCCCTAATTCATTAAATAGCCCTTGTTTCCGACAATTACCCCTACTTTTTAACTAGTGTGAAGGATTGGTTTTTGCAGCAACCAATCCAAACGATTCATCATCTTTCATATTTGTCGATCTACCCCTATTTTGCTTAAACTACCCCTACTTATCTTAATACTTCAAAATAGCCCATCTTTTTAATCCAAACCTAATTCCCTAAATAGCCCTTCCTTCCAATATTTACCTCTATTTTTTTTGCTATTGTGAAGGATTGGTTTTTGCAGCACTCAATCGAAACAATTTATCATCTTTCGTATTCGTCGTTCTACCCCTACTATGCTTAAACTTCCACTACTTTCTCTGTACTTCAAAACAACGCTTATTTTTTGAACCTACCACTAATTCCCAAAATAGTCCTTACTTCGAACAACTACCCCTATTTTTTAATTTCTGTTAAGGGTTGGTTTTTGGAGCAAACAATCCTAATGATTCCTCATCTTTCATATTTGTCGATCTACTCCTACTATGCTTAAACTACCACTACTTCTCCTAATACTTCAAAACAACCCTTATTTTTAATCCTACCCCTAATTCTCTAACTACCCCTTCATTCCAACAATAACCTCTACTTTTTAACTACTGTGAAGGATCGGTTTTTGCAGCACCCAATCCAAACGATTCATCATCTTTCATATTTTTCGATCTACCCCTACTATGCTTAAACTACCCCAACTTCCCTTAATACTTCAAAACAACCCTTCTTTTTAATCCTAAACCTAATTCTCTAAATAGGCCTTAATTACAACAATTACCTCTATTTTTTAACTTCTGTGAAGGGTTGATTTTTGCGGCACCCAATCCAAATGATTCATCATCTTTCATATTTGTCGATCTACCCCTACTATGCTTAAACTATCCTGACTTCTCTTAATACATAAAAACAATCCTTCTTTTTAATCCTAATTCTAATTCTCTAAATAGCCCTTTCTTCCGACAATTACCCCTATTTTTTAAATTCTGTGAAGGGTTGGATTTTGCATCACCCAATCTAAACGATTCATCATCTTTCATATTTGTCGATCTACCCCTACTATGCTTAAACTACCTCTACTTCTCTTAATACTTCAAAGCAGTCCTTCTTTTTAATCCTACCTGTAATTCTCTAAATAGCCCTTACTTCCAACAATTACCCCTATTTTTCAATTTCTGTAAGGGGTTGGTTTTTGCATCACACAATCTAAACGATTCATCATCTTTCGTATTTGTCGATCTACCCCTACTATGCTTAAACACCCAAACTTCCCTTAATACTTCAAAACAGCCCTTCTTTAAAATCCTATCACTAATTCTCTAAATTGCCCTTAGTTCCAAAAATTACCCTTATTTTTTAACAACTGTGAAGGGTTGGTTTTTGCATCACCCAATCCAAATGATTCAACATCTTTCATATTTGTCGATCAACCCCTACTATGCTTAAACTACCCCTACTTTTCTTAATACTTCAAAACGATCCTTCTTTTAAATCCTCCCCCTAATTCTTTAAATAGCCCTTATTTCCAACAACTACCCCAATTTTTTAATTTCTGTGAAGGGTTGGTTTTTCCAGCACCCAATCCAAATGATTCATCGTATTTCATACTTGTCGATATAACCCTACTATGCTCAAACTACCCCTACTTATCTTAATACTTCAAAACAGTCCTACTTTTAAATCCGAACCCCAATTCCATAAATAGCCCTTACTTCAAACAATTACCCTTATTTTTCAACTACTGTAAGGGTTGGTTTTTACAACACCCAATCCAAATGATTCATCATCTTTCGTATTTGTCGATCTACCCCTACTATGCTTAAAATACCACAATTTCCATTAATACTTCAAAACAACCCTTCTTTTCAATCCTAACCCTAATTCTCTAAATAGCCCTTCCTTCCAACAATTACCTCTTTTTTTAAATATTGCGCAGGATTGGTTTTTGCAGCACTTAATCCAAACAATTCATCGTCTTTCGTATTCGTCGATCTACCCCTACTATGCTTAAACTACCGTTACTTCTCTTCATACTTCAAAACAACTCTTCATTTTGATCCTACCACTAGTTCTCTAAATAGATCCAACAACTACCCCTATTTTTTAATTTCTGTGCAGGGTTGGTTTTTGGAGCACCCAATCCAAATGATTCGTCATCTTTCATATTTGTCGATCTACCCCTACCATGCTTATACTAACAATACTTCTCCTAATACTTCAAAACAACCCTTATTTTTAATCCTACCCCTAATTCTTTAAATATCCCTTCTTTCCGACAATTATCCCTACCGTTTTACTGATGTGAAGGATTGGTTTTTGCAGCAACCAATCCAAACGATTCATCATCTTTCATATTTGTCGATCTACCCTTACTTTGCTTAACTAACCCTACTTCTCTTAATACTCCAAAATAGCCCATCTTTTTACTCTAAACCTAATCCTCTAAATAGCCCTTCCCTCCTTCAATTACCTCTATTTTTTTGCTATTGTGAAGGATTGGTTTTTGCAGCACCCAATCCAAACAATTCATCATCTTTCGTATTCGTCGTTCTACCCCTACTATGCTTAAACTACCACTACTTCTGTTTATACTTCAAAACAACGCTTATTTTAAATCCTACCACTAATTCTCTAAATATCCCTTTCTTCAAAAAACTACCCTTATTTTATAATTTCTGTGAAGGGTTGGCTTTCGGAGTAAAGAATCCAAATGTTTTCTCATCTTTCATATTTGTCGATCTACTCCTACTATTCTTAAACTACCACTACTTCTCTTAATACTTCAAAACAACCCTTATTTTTAATCCTACCCCTAATTCTGTAAATACTCCTTCATTCCAACAATTACCTCTACTTTTTAACTACTATGAAGGATCGGTTTTTGCAGCACCCAGTCCAAACGATTCATCATCTTTTATATTTGTCGATCTACCCCTACTATGCTTAAACTACCCCTACTTCTCTTAATACTTCAAAACAAAGCTTCTTCTTAATACTATTCATAATTCCCTAAATAGCCCTTACTTCCAACAATTTCCCCTATTTGTTTACTTCTGTGAAGGGTTGGTTTTTGTAACACCCAATCCAAATGATTCATCATTTTTCATATTTGCCGATCTACCCCTACTGTGCTTAAACAATCCCAACTTCCCTTAATACTTCAAAACAACCCCTCTTTTTAATCCTAAACCTAATTCTCTAAATAGGCCTTAATTTCAACAATTACCCCTATTTTTTAACTTCTGTGAAGGGTTGATTTTTGCAGCACCCAATCCAAATGATTAATCATCTTTAATATTTGTCGATCTACCCCTACTATGCTTAAACTATCCCGACTTCTCTTAATACATCAAAACAATCCTTCTTTTTAACCCTAATTCTAATTCTCTAAATAGCCCTTTCTTCCAAAAATTACCCCTATATTTTTAACTTCTGTGAAGGGTTGGATTTTGCATCAGCCAATCTAAACGATTCATCATCTTTCATATTTGTCGATCTACCCCTACTATGCTTAAACTACCTCTAATCTCCTAATACTTCAAAGAAGTCCTTCTTTTTAATCCTACCTATAATTCTCTAAATAGCCCTTACTTCCAAAAATTACCCCTATTTTTCAACTTCTATAAGTGATTGGTTTTTGCATCACCCAATCTAAACGATTCATCATCTTTCGTATTTGTCGATCTACCCCTACTATGCTTAAACACCCAAACTTCCCTTAATACTTCAAACCAACCCTTCTTTTAAATCCTATCCCTAATTCTCTAAATTGCCCTTAGTTCCAAAAAATACGCTTATTTTTTAACAACTGTGAAGGGTCGGTTTTTGCATCACCCAATCCAAATGATTCAACATCTTTCATATTTGTCGATCTACCCCTACTATGCTTAAACTACCCCAACTTCCCTTAATACTTCAAAACAACCCTTCTTTTTAATCCTAAGCCTAATTCTCTAAATAGGCCTTAATTTCAATAATTACCCCTATTTTTTAACTTTTGTGAAGGGTTGATTTTTGCGGCACCCAATCCAAATGATTCATCATCTTTCATATTTGTCGATCTACCCCTACAATGCTTAAACTATCCCGACTTCTCTTAATACATAAAAACAATCTTTCTTTTTAATCCTAATTCTAATTCTCTAAATAGCCCTTTCTTCCGACAATTACCCCTATTTTTTAAATTCTGTGAAGGGTTGGATTTTGCATCACCCAATCTATACGATTCATCATCTTTCATATTTGTCGATCTACCCCTACTATGCTTAAACTACCTCTACTTCTCTTAATACTTCAAAGCAGTCCTTCTTTTGAATCCTACCTGTAATTCTCTAAATAGCCCTTACTTCCAACAATTACCCCTATTTTTCAACTTCTGTAAGGGGTTGGTTTTTGCATCACACAATCTAAACGATTCATCATCTTTCGTATTTGTCGATCTACCCCTACTATGCTTAAACACCCAAACTTCCCTTAATACTGCAAAACATCGCTTCTTTAAAATCCTATCACTAATTCTCTAAATTGCCCTTAGTTCCAAAAATTACCCTTATTTTTTAACAACTGTGAAGGGTTGGTTTTTGCATCACCCAATCCAAATGATTCAACATCTTTCATATTTGTCGATCTACCCCTACTATGCTTAAACTACCCCTACTTTTCTTAATACTTCAAAACAATCCTTCTTTTAAATCCTCCCCCTAATTCTCTAAATAGCCCTTATTTCCAACAACTACCCCAATTTTTTAATTTCTGTGAAGGGTTGGTTTTTCCAGCACCCAATCCAAATGATTCATCGTATTTCATACTTGTCGATCTAACCCTACTATGCTCAAACTACCCCTACTTATCTTAATACTTCAAAACAGTCCTTCTTTTAAATCCTAACCCCAATTCCATAAATAGCCCTTACTTCAAACAATTACCCTTATTTTTCAACTACTGTAAGGGTTGGTTTTTACAATACCCAATCCAAATGATTCATCATCTTTCGTATTTGTCGATCTACCCCTACTATGCTTAAACTACCCCAATTTCCATTAATACTTCAAAACAACCCTTCTTTATAATCCTAACCCTAATTCTCTAAATAGCCCTTCCTTCCAACAATTACCTCTTTTTTTAACTATTGCGAAGGATTGGTTTTTGCAGCACCTAATCCAAACAATTCATCGTCTTTCGTATTCGTCGATCTACCCCTACTATGCTTAAACTACCCTTACTTCTCTTCATACTTCAAAACAACCCTTCATTTTGATCCTACCACTAGTTCTCTAAATAGACCTTACTTCCAACAACTACCCCTATTTTTTAATTTCTGTGCAGGGTTGGTTTTTGGAGCACCCAATCCAAATGATTCGTCATCTTTCATATTTGTCGATCTACCCCTACCATGCTCATACTAACACTACTTCTCCTAATACGTCAAAACAACCCTTATTTTTAATCCTACCCCTAATTCTTTAAATATCCCTTCTTTCCGACAATTATCCCTACCTTTTAACTGCTATGAAGGATTGGTTTTTGCAGCTACCAATCCAAACGATTCATCATCTTTCATATTTGTCGATCTACCCTTACTTTGCTTAAACTAACCCTACTTCTCTTAATACTCCAAAATAGCCCATCTTTTTACTCCAAACCTAATCCTCTAAATAGCCCTTCACTCCTACAATTACCTCTATTTTTTTGCTATTCTGAAGGATTGGTTTTTGCAGCACCCAATCCAAACAATTCATCATCTTTCGTATTCGTCGTTCTATCCCTACTATGCTTAAACTACCACTACTTCTCTTTATACTTCAAAACAACGCTTATTTTTAATCCTACCTCTAATTCTCTAAATATCCCTTTCTTCGAAAAACTACCCCTATTTTATAATTTCTGTGAAGGGTTGTCTTTCGGAGTAAAGAATCCAAATGTTTCCTCATCTTTCATATTTGTCGATCTACTCCTACTATGCTTAAACTACCCCTACTTCTCTTAATACTTCAAAACAACCCTTATTTTTAATCCCACCCCTAATTCTCTAAATACTCCTTCATTCCAACAATTACCTCTACTTTTTAACTACTGTGAAGGATCGGTTTTTGCAGCACCCAATCCAAACGATTCATCGTCTTTCATATTTGTCGATCTACCCCTACTATGCTTAAACTACCCCTACTTCTCTTAATACTTCAAAACAAAGCTTCTTCTTAATCCTATCCATAATTCCCTAAATAGCCCTTACTTCCAACAATTGCCCCTTTTTTTTTACTTCTGTGAAGGGTTGGTTTTTGTAGCACCCAATCCAAATGATTCATCATTTTTCATATTTGCCGATCTACCCCTACAATGCTTAAACTACCCCAACTTCCCCTAATACTTCAAAACAACCCTTCTTTTTAATCCTAAAACTAATTCTCTAAATAGGCCTTAATTTCAACAATTACCCCTATTATTTAACTTCTGTGAAGGGTTGATTTTTGCAGCACTCAATCCAAATGATTAATCATCTTTCATATTTGTCGATCTACCCCTACAATGCTTAAACTATCCCGACTTCTCTTAATACATCAAAACAATCCTTCTTTTTAATCCTAATTCTAATTCTCTAAATAGCCCTTTCTTCCAACAATTACCCCTATATTTTTAACTTCTGTGAAGGGTTGGATTTTGCATCAGCCAATCTAAACGATTCATCATCTTTCATATTTGTCGATCTACCCCTACTATGCTTAAACTACCTCTACTTCTCCTAATACTTCAAAGCAGTCCTTCTTTTTAATCCTACCTGTAATTCTCTAAATAGCCCTTACTTCCAACAATTACCCCTATTTTTCAACTTCTGTAAGGGATTGGTTTTAGCATCACCCAATCTAAACGATTCATCATCTTTCGTATTTGTCGATCTACCCCGACCATGCTTAAACACCCAAACTTCCCTTAATACTTCAAACCAACCCTTCTTTTAAATCCTATCCCTAATTCTCTAAATTGCCCTTAGTTCCAAAAATACCCTTATTTTTTAACAATTGTGAAGGGTTGGTTTTTGCATCACCTAATCCAAATGATTCAACAGCTTTCATATTTGTCGATCTACCCCTACTATGCTTAAACTACCCCTACTTTTCTTAATACTTCAAAACAATCCTTCTTTTAAATCCTCCCCCTAATTCTCTAAATAGCCCTTACTTTCAACAATTACCCCTATTTTTTTAACTTCTGTGAAGGGTTGGTTTTTGCAGCACCCATTCAAAATGACTCGTCATCTTTCATATTTGTCGAGCTACCCCTACTATGCTTAAACTACCCCTACTTATCTTAATACTTCAAAACAGTCCTTCTTTTAAATCCTAACCCTAATTCAATAAATAGCTCTTACTTCCAACAATTACCCTTATTTTTTAACTACTGTAAGGGTTGGTTTTTACAGCACCCAATCCAAATGATTCATCATCTTTCGTATTTGTCGATCTATCCCTACTATGCTTAAACTACCTCAATTTCCCTTAACACTTCAAAACAACCTTTCTTTTTAATCCTAACCCTAATTCTCTAAATAGCCCTTCCTTCCAACAATTACCCCTATTTTTTTTACTATTGCGAAGGATTGGTTTTTGCAGCACCTAATCCAAACAATTCATCTTCTTTTGTATTCATCGATCTACCACCCCTACTATGCTTAAACTACCCTTACTTCTCTTCATACTTCAAAACAACCCTTCATTTTGATCCTACCACTAATTCTCAAAATAGCCCTTACTTCCAACAACTACCCCTATTTTTTAATTTCAGTGCAGGGTTGGTTTTTGGAGCACCCAATCCAAATGATTCGTCATCTTTCATATTTGTCGATCTACCCCACTTATCCTTATACTTCAAAACAATCCTTATTTTTAATCCTACCCGTAATTTTCTAAATAGCCATTCTTTCCCACAATTACCTCTACTTTTTAAATACTGTGAACGATCGGTTTTTGCAGCAACCAATCCAAACGATTCATCATCTTTCATATTTGTCGATCTACCCCTACTATACTTAATCTACCCCTACTTCTCTAAATACTTCAAAACAACGATTCTTTTTAGTCCTATCCCGAATTCTCTAAATAGCCCTTACTTCCAACAATTACCCCTATTTTTTAACTTCTGTGAAGGGTTTGTTTTTGTCGCACCCAATCCAAATGATTCATCATTTTTCATATTTGTCGATCTACCCCTACTATGCTTAAACTAACCATACTTATCTTAATACTTCCAAACAGGCCTTCTATTAAATCCTTCCCCTAATTCTCTAAATAGGCCTCATTTCCAACAATTACCCCTATTTTTTAACTTTTGTGAAGGGTTGGTTTTTGCAGCACCCAATCCAAATGATTCATCAACTTTCATATTTGTTGATCTACCCCTACTATGCCTAAACTACACCGACTTCTCTTAATACATCAAAAAAGTCCTTCTTTTTAATCCTAATTCTAATTCTCTAAATAGCCCTTTCTTCTGACAATTACCCATATTTTTTAACTTCTTTGAAGGGTTGGATTTTGCATCTCCCAATCTAAACGATTCATCGTCTTTCATATTTGTCGATCTACCACTACTATGCTTAAACTACCACTACTTCCCTTAATACTTCAAAACAGCCCTTCTTTTTATTTATATCCCTAATTCTCTAAATAGCCCTTAATTCCAACAATTACCCTTATTTTTTAACAGCTGTGAAGGGTTGGTTTATGCAGCACCCAATCCAAATGATTCATCACCTTTTATATTTGTCGATATAACCCTACTATGCTTAAACAACCCCTACTTCTCTTAATAGTTCAAATCAGCCCTTCCTTCCTATAATTAGCTCTATTTTTTTACTTTTGTGAAGGATTGGTTTTTGCAGCACCTAATCCAAACAATTCATCATCTTTCATATTCGTCGTTCTACCCCTACTATGCTTAAACTACACCTACTTCTCTTTGTACTTCAAAACAACCTTTCTTTTTGATCTACCACTAATTCTCTAAATAGCCCTTACTTCGTACAATTTCCGCTATTTTTTAATTTCTGTGAAGAGTTAGTTTTTGGTGCATCCAATCTAAATGTTTCATCATCTTTCATATTTGTCGATCTGCCCCTACTATGCTTAACTACCACTGCTTCTCTTAATACTTCAGAACAACCCTTATTTTTAATCCTACCCCTAATTCTCTAAATAACCCTACTTTCCAACAATTACCCCTATATTTTAACTACTGTGAAGGATTGGTTTTTGCAGCACCCAATCCAAACGATTCATCATCTTTCATATTTGTCGATATACCGCTACTATGCTTAAACTACCCATACTTCTTTTAATACTTCAAAACAACGGTTCTTTTTAATCCTATCCCTAAGTCTCTAGATAGCCCTTACTTCCAACAATTACCCCTATTTTTTTTACTTTATTGAAGATTTCATTTTTGTAGCACACAATCCAAATGATTCATCATCTTTCATGTTTGTCGATCTACCCCTACTGTGCTAAAACCACCCATACTTATCTTAATACTTCAAAACAGTCCTTCATTTAAGTCCTACCCCAAATTCTTTAAATAGGCCTTACTGCCCACAATTACCCCTATTTTTTAACTACTGTGAAGGGTTGGTTTTTGCAGCACCCAATCCAAATGATTCATCATCTTTCATATTTGTCGATCTACCCCTACTTTGCTTAAACTACCCCTACTTCTCTTAATTCCTTAAAACAGTCCTTCTGTTTAATCCTACCTGTAATTCTCTAAATAGCCCTTACTTCCAACAATTACCCTTTTTTTTTCTGTGAAGTGTTGGTTTTTGCATCACCCAATCAAAACGATTCATGATCTTTAATATTTGTCGATCTACCCCTATTATGCTTTAACTTCCCATACTTCTCTTCATACTTCAAAATAGCCCTTCTTTTAAATCCTATCCCTATTTCTCTAAATAGCCCTTAGTTCCAAAAAATACCCTCATTTGTAAACAACTGTGAAGGGTTGGTTTTTGCAGCACCCGATGCAAATGATTCATCATCTTTCATATTTGTCGATCTACCCCTAGTATGCTTGAACTACCCCAACTAATTTAAATACTTCAAAACAATCTTTCTTTTAAATCCTACCCCTAATTCTCTAAATATCCCTTACTTCCAACAATTACCCCTATTTTTTAATTTCTGTGAAGGGTTGGTTTTTGCAGCACCCAATCCAAATGATTCATCGTATTTCATATTTGTCGATCTACCCTACTGTGCTCAAACTACCCCTACTTATCTTAATACTTCAAAATAGACCTTTTTTTAATCCTACCACTAATTCTCTAAATTGCCCTTACATCCAACAATTACCCCTATTTTTTAACTTTTGTGAAGGGTTGGTTTTTGGAGCACCCAATCCAAATGATTCATCATCTTTCATATTTGTCGATCTACCCCTACTATGCTTAAACCATCCCAACTTCTCTTAATACTTCAAAATAGCCCTTCTTTTTAATCCTACCCCTAATTCTCTAAATAGCCCTTCCTTCCTACAATTATGCCTATTTTTTAACTATTGTGAAGGATTGGTTTTTGCAGCACCTAATACAAACAATTCATCATCTTTCGTTTTCGTCGATCTAGCCCAACTATTCTTAAACTACCCCTACTTCTCTTTATACTTCAAAACAACCCTTCGTTTTGAACCTACCACTAATTCCCTCAATAGCCCTTACTTCCAACAATTACCCCTATTTTTTAATTTTTGTTAATGGTTTGTTTTTGGAGCACCCAATCCAAATGATTCATCGTCTTTCATATTTGTCGATCTACCCCTACTATGCTTAAACTACCACTACTTCTCCTAATACTTCAAAACAACCCTTATTATTAATCCTACCCCTAGTTCTATAAATAACCCTTCTTTCCAACAATTACCCCCACTTTTTAACTGCTGTGAAGGATTGGTTTTTGCAGCACCCAATCCAAACGATTCATCATCTTTCATATTTCTCGATCTACCCCTACTATGGTTAAACTACCCCTACTTCTCTTAATACTTCAAAACAACGCTTCTTTTTGATCCTAACTCTAATTCTATAGATAGCCCTTACTTCGAACAATTACCCCTATTTTTTAATTTCTGTGAAGGGTTGGTTTTTGGAGCACACAATCCAAATGATTCATCATCTTTCATATTTATCGATCTACCCCTACTATGCTTAAACCACCACTACTTCTCTTAATACTTCAAAACAACCCATATTTTTAATCCTACCTATAATTATCTAAATATCCCTTCTTCCCAACAATTACCTCTACTTTTTAACTACTGTGAAGGATCAATTATTTTAGCACCCAATCCAAATGATTCATCATCTTTTATATTTGTCGAACTACTCCAACTATGCTTAAACAACCACTACTTCTCTTAATACTTCAGAACAACGCTTCTTTTTAATCCTATTCCTAATTCCCTAAATAGCCCTTACTTCCAACAATTACCCCTATTTTTTTACTTCTGTGAAGGGTTGGTTTTTGTAGCACCCAATCTAAATGATTCGTCATCTTCAATATTTGTCGATCTACCCCTACTACGCTTAAACTACCCCTACTTCTCTTAATACTTCAAAACAACCCTTCTTTTTAATCCTATACCTAATTCTGTAAATAGCCCTTACTTCCAACAATTACCCCTCTTTTTTAACTTCTGTGAAGGTTGGTTTTTGTAGCACCCAATCTATGTGATTCATCATCTTTCATATTTGTCGATCTATCCCTACTATGCTTAAACTACCGATACTTTTCTTAATACTTCAAAAAAGTCCTTCTTTTTAATCCTACCTCTAAGTCTCTAAATAGCCCTCACTACCAACAATTACCCCTATTTTTTAACTTCTTTGAAAGGTTGGTTTTTGCATCAACCAATCTGAACGATTCATCATCTTTCATATTTGTCGATCTAACCCTACTATGCTTAAACTACCCCTACTTCTCTTAATACTTCAAAACAACCCTTATTTTTAATCCTACCCCAATTCTCTAAATAGCCCTTGTTTCCAACAATTACCCCAACTTTTTAGTTGTGGTGAAGGATTGGTTTTTGCAGCAATTACCCCTATTTTTTAAATTCTGAGAAGGATTGGTTTTTGAATCATCCAATCTAAACGATTCATCATCTTTCATATTTGCCGATCTACCCCTACTATGATTAAACTACCCCTACTTCTTTTAATTCTTCAAACCAGTCTTCATTTTAATCCTACTCCTAAATATCTAAATGGCCTTTTCTTCCAACAATTACCCCTATTTTTTTCTATTGTGAAGGATTGGTTTTTGCAGCACTTAATCCAAACAATTCATCAACTTTCATATTTGTTGATCTGCCCGTACTATGCTTAAACTTCCCCTACTTCTCTTTATACTTCAAAATAGTCCTTATTTTTTATCCTACCACTAATTCTCTAAACTGCCCTTACATCCAACAATTACTCCTATTTTTTAACTTCTGTAAAGGGTTGGTTTTTGGAGTACCCAATCCAAATGATTCATCATCTTTCATATTTGTCGATCTACCCCTACTATGCTTAAACTACCCTTACTTCTCTTAGTACTTCAAAACAACTCTTATTTTTAATCCTACCCCTTATTCTCTAAATATCCCTTATTTCCAACAATTACCCCTATTTTTTAACTACTATGAAGGATTGGTTTTTGCAGCACCCAATCCAAAAGATTCATCACCTTTCATATTTGTCGTTATACCCCTACTATAATTAAACTACCCCTACTTCTCTTAATACATCAAAACAACGCTTCTTTTTAATCCTATCCCTAATTCCTTAGACAACCCTTATTTCCAACAATTGCTCCTATTTTTTAACTTCTGTTAAGGGTTCATTTTTGTAGCACCCAGTCTAAATGACTCATCATCCTTCAGGTTTGTCGATCTACCCCTACTATGCTAAAACTACCCATCTTATCCAAATACTTCAAAACAGTCCTTGTTTTAAATCCTACCCTTAATTCTCTAAATAGGTCTTACTTCCAACAATTACCCCTATTTTTTAACTTCTGTGAAGGGTTGGTTTTCGCAGCACCCAATCCAAATGATTCATCATCTTTCATATTTGTCGGTCAACCCCTATTATGCTTAAACTACCCCTACTTCTCTTAATACTTCAAAACAGTCCTTCTTTTTAATCCTACCTGTAATTCTCTAAATAGCCCTTACTTCCAACAATTACCCCTATTTTTTAACTTCTGTGAAGGATTGGTTTTTGAATCACCCAATCTAAACGATTCATCATCTTTCATATTTGTCGATCTACCCCTACTATGCTTAAACTACCGCTACTTTTCTTAATACTTCAAAATAGCCCTTCTATTAAATCCTATCCCTAATTCTCTAAATAGCCCTTAGTTCCATCAATTACCCTTATTTTTTAACAACTGTGAAGTGTTGGTTTTTGTAGCACCCAATCCAAATGATTCATCATCTTTCATATTTGTTGATCTACCCCTACTATGCATAAACTACCCCTGCTTATCTTAATACTCCAAAACAATCCTTCTTTTAAATCCTACCCTAATTCTCTAAATAGCCCTTACTTCCCACAATTACCCCTATTTTTTAATTTTTGTGAAGGGTTGGTTTTTGTCACACCCAATCCAAATGATTCATCGTATTTCATATTTGTCGATCTACCCTACTATGCTCAAACTACCCCTACTTATCTTAATACTTCAAAACAATCCTTCTTTTAAAGCCTACCCCTAATTCTCTAAATAGCCCTTACTTCCAACAATTACCCTTATTTTTAACTAGTGTGAAGGGTTAGTTTTTGCAGCACCCAATCCAAATGATTCATCATCTTTTTATATTTGTCGATCTACCCTACTATGCTTAAACCACCCCAATTTCTCTTAATACTTCAAAACAGCCATTCTTTTTAATCCTACCCCTAATTCTCATAGTAGCCCTTCCTTCCAACAATTATGCCTACTATTTTACTATTGTGAAGGAATTGTTTTTGCAGCACCTAATCCAAACAATTCATCATCTTTCGTATTCGTCGATCTACCCCTACTATGCTTAAACTACCCCTGCTTCTCTTCATACTTCAAAACAACCCTTCGTTTTGAACCTACCACTAATTCCCTAAATAGCTTTCACTTCCAACAATTTCCCTTTTTTCTAATTTATGTGGAGGGGTGGTTTTTGGAGCACCCAAAAAAAATGATTCATCGTCTTTCATATTTTTCGAACTACCCCTATTATGCTTAAACTACCCTTACTTCTCTTAGTACTTC
>JASFAX010003866.1:0-41243 GCA_030737875.1 Allium sativum
TTAATTGATGGAAGAAAATGCCAAAACTGCAATTATAGAGCTTCAATTACTTAAATTTAATAGAACGTGCTCCTTTTCTCATCTTTTTCACATGAGTTTGCTAAAATAATTTAGGTAAATTTGAATTTGAATTGAAGGAGTTAATTTTATTTCTAATCAACAGTTATGTTAATTCTAATTTTTAAAGTTCACATAAGGTTAATTTACATGGTTTACTTTGGAATTACGAAAATAAAAGAAGTAATTGTATATATAAATTTATTTATATGCATACATACATACATACATACATACATATATATATACACACACACACACATTCATATAACAAGTGGTTATCCCGTGTTCTGCATGGCTCCGTAGAAATTTTTGTTTATGCTAGGTTGTGTTAATATAGGAGGGAATATAGGTCATCTAATTTGTGTAAACATGATCAGAAATGATATTTAGCTCTTAAACGTAATAATGAGCACACATTCCAATGCAGAAATTAAACATAATCCATATCAGAGAATACCAACAAAAAAAAATCCTTACTGAAATTTCAATTGTATACCATATCAATGGTAAGAAGTTTTATAAATAGAGGCATGATTAATGCACTAAAATCTCCAAATGACAAAATATTTTCATGATTTTCGTCCTTGTTCAAAATAGGGTTCATGCAAATTGAGTTGTTCAAGAAACTATGAATATGACTAGAATATAGAAAGAAAAAAATTACATCTTGCCACCAACACATAAAAATATGTCATATTATGTAATAACCCGGAAATTCTAAACCAGTTTAAATTTTTATTTTGGCAATTTTAGCGAATTTTGAACATTTAAAATGGATTATTTTAAATAATATCGACGAGAAATTTATTTTGAATATAATTCGAACGTATATATTATATACGTCGTCGTTAGAATATAAATAATTATATTTAATTATAAATAGAATTGAAAATGGCGCAGTAGTTCGATAATTCGATTTCAAACTTCAATTGAATATACCGGGTGCAAAACAATCCAGATTTTAGTGAAACCAAGAATAATAGAATCTATTTGATAATATCTTTCCAACGAATCCGGAAAATCAAAATTTCGTAGCGGGAATCAAAAGATATGTCCAGTTGAAAATTTTGAATAGTCGCTATGGAATTCAGGCCCTTAAAAATGGAAATTTTGCAAACGACCTCGGATTTCGACGAAACCACTTTTGTTGGATCCGTAGTGTTAAATATTGCTAGATTCCAAATTACGTAATTTTTCGAATCAATATGTGAGCGTGGCAAAGGAAAACGTGTTTGACCAGTTTCAGTTGATTTTAATCGACTGGAAATTGGCCATTTTTCCAACGGTCTCAGAATTCGACGAAATTAGTTTTGTTAGGACCATATCGTCAATACAAAGCTAGAAAATATTTTTCTGGAATTTTAAGAGTTCGTATGTGACCCCGGTAAATTGAAATGTGCGTTCAAATTCAATATATAGAGTTATATGTTGATTTTAACGAAAACCGACCGTAACGGTCAAATTGGCCTATGTGGCATATCCCATTGTGTTCGGAATGGGGGTAAAATGCTGGGGACAACAGGCGGTGGGCCTCGTTTCGAGTTTGAAAATATAAGTTGCTTTTTGGAGATAAATATTAAATTAAATATTATATAATTATAAATTCCCTCCTATATACTCTCTCTCCCTCCTTTCAGAAGCGTTGACCGTTCAAAAAAAAAAGGACCGACGGAGCCCCCTCGCGCGATCAACGCCGCCACCCCTGGAGGACCCCCCCCCCCCCCGCCCGCCCGCCGTCGATCTCCGTCAGACTCCCCCTCGCGTCTCGCTCCTCTCTCCCCTCTACGATTTGAAGACCGTGCCCTACCCCCATTTAAACCCTCGTCGAAACCCCCTTCCAGATCCAAAACCCGTGAGCCCCCCTCCCTCGCTGGAGCGCAGCCCCACGGCCACCGCACCGCCCAATCCGACCCCCTCCAATCCGCTACAGCCCTCGAACGAGACCCAAACCCTAACCCGTTAGCCCCCCTCCTTCCTCCAATCGATGCTGTAAGCTTTCATCTTATTTTATTTTGATTCTTTTCTTTTCTGAAATTAGCATAGATTTATGGAATATATATATATAAGTAAAAGAACAGATTTTTGAGAAAAGATTATATTTTTAAAATAGAAAAGATTAGATTTTAAAATAGAAAAGATTAGATTTTTAAAATAGAAAAGATTAGATTTTTAAAATAGAAAAGATTAGATTTTTAAAATAGAAAAGATTAGATTTTTAAAATAAAAAAGGCGAAACCTTTTAAAATGGAAAAGGCGAAATTTTTATATAGAAAATAGCGATATAAAAATATAATCTTTATTATATGAATACCGTTGTAAAAAATAGGATTTTTATATATAATAGCGAAGTAAAAAATCGATTTTTATATATTGAATAGCAAAGTAAAAATTCGATTTTTATATATTGAATAGCGAAGTAAAAAATCGATTTTTATATATTGAATAGCGAAGTAAAAATTCGATTTTTATATATTGAATAGCAAAGTAAAAATTCAATTTTTATATATTGAATAACAAAGTAAAAAATTCAATTTTTATATATTGAATAGCAAAGTAAAAATTCGATTTTTATATATTGAATAGCGAAGTAAAATTTCGATTTTTACATATGTAGAGAATACGGGCAACGAAGGTGACAAAAATGCGATAACGACGGAGATTTCTATAAATGAAGAGTCGTGGTATTGGATAGCTATTGGTGAGAATTTCTCACTCTTCAATTTCTTTTCTAGTTTTATATATATACTAGGATGCAGACGGTGTTTAGTAGCACCCGACACCCGTCATCCACAGACCATGGATGGCTTGTTTGTTTAATTGTTTGGTTGTGTAGTTGGTTAGATTATTTGGTCTGAATTGAATTGTTTGGTGAAATGAAATTGATTTGATTGATGTGTGAATGGCGTGGGCCTTCACTAGACCGGGGATAAGGCTAGGCCTCGTCCCGTTTCTAGTATCGTGCCGTTATGCCGCCGAAATTTCCTAAAATAAGTTAGAAAAATAAAAATATCATTTTTATTTTTGTAAATGAACTAAATAAAAATTCCTGTGTTAAAATAAAATATTTTATCGTTAAAAATATAATTTTTAATGTGAATGTGAATAAATAAATATTCATTTATAAACCGGACGGTTTGTTTATGTACACCTATTTGAATGACATTGATTGGGTAGATAAATTTTACACATCGCCCAACTGCACAAATAAAAATCTATGTTTGTTGATTTGAAACCCCACACGGGTATTGGGATAAAATACGGTATACACTAATCCCAATAATTAGTTGTATGTCGATCGATTGATTGACAGGCTGTTATAAGCGTTAGATATCTATATTTGATGCTTATACAGTGTAGTGCACTTTGGATGATGGTTGATTATTTATCGTTGCTATTATATACATTTGTTGTATGGAATCCATATAATTAACTTTATATGGTAATTGATTGGGCCTCATTCCAATCGGAAAAATAAAGAATATTATAAAATAAAGGTTCATGTGTTGACCGTACTCATCCGTTGAGATTAGTCATGTGTTGAACGAAATATTTTAATAATAAAATTTACATCTTTATCAATATAAAATAAAGGTTCACGTGTTGACAGTACTCATCCGTTGAGATTAGTAATGTGTTGAACGAAACATTTTGATAATAGAAATATTTGAAATAGAAATATTTTGAAATAGAAATATTTGAAATAGAATATTTGAAAATATAAATATATGAAGCCGTGTTGATTAGTGATGCGCCATTTTGACATGGACGATATTTATATCGATTTTATTCATTTTAAAATGAATATTGAAAAGTGATTTCGAAATCGAATATTTTGAAATGAAATTTGAATTGAATTGAATAGAAAACGAATTTGAATTGGGTTGAATAGAAAAAAAAAATTGAATTGAATTGAATTGAATCGAAAACCAATTTAGAATTGAATTGAATAGAAAACGAATTTGAATTGAATCGAATAGAAAACCAATTTGAATTGAATCGAATAGAAAACCAATTTGAATGGAATCGAATAGAAAACCAAATTGAATTTAAACCGAATAGAAAACCAATTTGAATAGAATTGAAAACAAATTTGAATTGAATTGAAAACGAATTGAAATGAATTCAAATTGAATTGAAATTTGAATTGAATAGAAATGAATGTTAAAACGATTTTATAAGGAAAAATTCAATTTTGATTTGAATTGAAATGGAAGTTGAAATTGTTTTTGAAACGAATTAAAAAAACGATTTATAAAATTCGTTTTAAATAGGAATCGACGAAATATATTATATATATATATATATACATATATTACATATATAATATAATGGCCTGAATAGAACGCACCGCGCCGCGGCAGTTCGTGAATTTCGACCATTTATTTCAAACGGACATTACGGGAGATCCAACTGTCGGATTCTCCTAAAACCGGAACCGTTGGGTTCGTATCGAAAAGAGCTTTCTAACGAATATTAGAAATTTGAAATCTAATGGTTGGATTTGGAGTTATGTCCAAATCAAATTCGAAAAAGGTCGCTGTAAGTGCAGTTCGATGGCCGTTGATGGAAATCGACTGTACGGGCCTTGATAAAATTATTAAAAATATCAATAATTTGTGTAAAATCATAAGAAATTATTTGGGAAAAATTGGAATGAAAAACTCCATATTTGAAAAGATAAAAATAGATTTTTATCGAAATGAACTAATTTTGAACTGAAATTAAAAACCATTGATTTAAATAAATAAACTGGATTTGAAATGGGTTTAAATAGAATTGATTCATGGGTTTATCGTGAACTGTGTTTTAAATAACACTAGTTCTTTAACCCGAGAATAAATAGAATGTGATTTGGGTTTGTCGTGAACTGTGTTTTAAATAACATTAGTTCTTTAACCCAGTAAAAGGAGTTTTAATGAATCTGCAATTAGATTGAAATGTGCATTGATAATCTAAATTATCAAATTTGGAAAATAAGCGAGAATGGAGTATCACCAGTTTTGCTCCAAAGCGATAGTTAAATCTTTAATCAGATTTGAACGTGAAATGGTAATTAATTTTACCGATAACACTGTGGTGTTAAATATGGAGTATTACCAGTTTTGCTTCATGGGATGAATAGGTTGGGATTGGGAAATAAAATAAATAATTACTTCGGTGTGATTCGCTAATCTCGACTAGTTTGAAAAACCATAATTTGGTTTGAAATGACATCCAAAGGAAGATTTAAGGATAAATTTTAAAGAATTTATCTTGGATAAAATTAATGGGAACCTTTCCCTAAGAATTGGAATGAGGCGTATGTTGGGTTTGTGTAACATTTGTTTTTAATATACGCGGGTTGTTCGGAAAGTCCGGGTTTATACCCATTCTGAATAACCGATTCGACGATATGTCGAAGACGAAGACGGTGGTCGAAGACCGGAAATCTTCACATCGTTTGGATAATTACTGACGATCCTGATTGGGCTGTACACCCAAGAGGATGGAAATAGTTGGTGGTCGTCCAGACATACCTGGAGATCGATGGATATGCGAGGAAAGTGCCTCCGGTTTCGTTCAGACCCAGAACGAACTTGTAAATGGATTGTGTGTCTGACATTGGATTTTATTCTGTGTTGATTGATTTCTGTTAAATATATATCTGTTTGGCGGTGGAGAATTTATTCTCTTGCTTAACGCCCTTCTCTGAGACGTACGAGCTTAGAGGTTATATATCGATAGATATCAATCGCATGGCATGAATTGCCTGTGTGGCATGCTGAGTTGCATGGATTAAGGCTTCTGTTAAAAAGCAAAGTCTTGTGGTTGATGATCAAAGCACGACCTACGTGGCAGCTTTGTGTATAACGTGAATTCGCGAGCCTCACACCTCGGTATGAGTTAAAAACGGGATACGGACCGCTGGGAGAACACGACGTTTCTTTCTAGCTTTGGTGGTGTCAGTGACTTACCAGCCCTGACATTTATATACTTTTCACCTTTGTGGTTGTTGGAATGAGGCGCCTCGATTATAGGTCTGTAAGGACCGGGAAACGTGTGTTCAGGAATTGCCAATCCTCAAACGTAAGAGAGGACCGGCCCAGCCGAATCCGGGGTTGCCCAGAGTGTGTAGTCCCAAGGCATTTGCTAGAGTGTCTCGAAGTGGAGAGGAGCTTGCCCCTTGCCTCGACTCATGACGGAAATCCAATTTCCAATACCTGTATTTCAGCTTTATTTGTAGAGCCTAGTATGGCGACATAGTGGGATGGGGCACTCATGCTGTCTATGATTTATATTTATGATTGAAATTGTTTTGACACTATACACTTATTATAGTATCAAATGATTTGTTTTAAACGTACCAAGCATGTTTGGCTATTATAAGGTAAAACCCTATCCTCCGGCTTGCGTTGCATTGTGTGATGGGACCTGGGTCTTATAATAGCTTCATTTTTCGAAAAAGCATTGCGTTGTTTATTATATGCACTGGTATTCTTGGGAGGAAACCCGTTCCGTGTTATACGGCGTGGTCCCTTGAATTACTCTCTTTTAAAGTAAAGCTTTAAATAACTGTTTTAGTTCTCACACCAGTCACATGACTGACCTGGAGTTTATTGTTTTAACCTAAACTCTGGTTGCCCCTATTTTCTACACGGGCAGCTAGTAGTTTTGGTTTTGCAGATTTATATTCACAGGATCCTGGTTTACAGCTGGAATGATATCCGGAAAGCTCTGTATCCGTGTATCACCTTCAGTTGTGCTTTGCATTATTTTTCCACTGCTATGTAATTTATTGTAATCTCTGATATTTATCGAATGTAATTTATTCATTTATACTCTGCATATTCTTGTATCTGATGGAATTGTTGTAATAGCAATGAAATGTTCTTCCGTCTGCGTTCTATTTTGTCCTGTTCTCAAAACGATCAGGGGTTTCGAACGATCTAGATTGGTTTAACGACTGATTCGGATCGAGCGAAATTCCTTGTCGTCACAGTTGGTATCAGAGCTTTGGTTTACAGAGCTCGAGAACAAGACACATTAGAACCATACGAAAGGATTCATCAGATATTGGATTAGTAATATCCAATTAGAATGACTCGTTAGAGATAGGATCAGTAGTATCCTAGAACGAGTGTGAAGAGTATATTTTTCAAATGAAAACAATTTTGTTTTGAAAATTTAAACCATTTTATACGTATTTGATTATTTATTTATATTGAATTTGGACAATCCGATATATAAAGATTTTGCATATACGCGTCATGAACGTATATTCGAAGTTTCAATATATTGGATAGATATAGATTCACACTCTAGTCGCTCGGAGATGATTTTGATAATGGAGCTCCATCACCAATATTTATGTTCGTGTTTCGAAGGTGTGATTTCTATATATTTCCTTTAGGCTGGTGTGAGAACCAAAACTTATATAGTTAGATTTATTGTTGTGATTTGGCATCAAGAACATGATTTTCAGTATGTATATCAAAATTATGAATTTGAAACGTTAATTCACTAATTGATTGATGATTGTGTTGTTTGTTTAGTTGTTTGATAATTTTGAACCATTATGCCTAATTGTATCAAATATTGAATTGTATTGAAAATTGGTCGCATTTGCTTACATATACATATACTTACATTGAACAGGTCATAGCAAGAAGGCTAGAGCAGAGAATAAAATTTGTTTGCCCGACAAATAGGTACATGTTTATCATAATTTACCGTTTTGTTTGGGTGATGATGATTTTATGAGCCTATTGGCTAGCCGCTTGGCTTTTTCTTTTCCTTTTTGAGATCAGAAGGCCTATATGGCAATTTCGGAATTTTCCCGTGGCTCCCGGTGCAGGGGAGGTTATGGCGAAATTTTTCGAAAATTTAGGGTGTTAGCTAAATTTTTGAAAATTTGAAAATTCTCAGAAACTGAAAAGTTGGAGAATTGAAGCCAGATCGAACGTAGAGTTGATTAATCAAACCACTTTCGACTTTGTTCCTTTTCAGGGACGAAAAGTTTTAAGTGGGGGAGATTGTAATAACCCGGAAATTTTGAACCAGTTTAAAATTTTTATTTTGGCAATTTTAGCGAATTTTGAACATTTAAAATGGATTATTTTAAATAATATCGACGAGAAATTTATTTTGAATATAATTCGAACGTATATATTATATACGTCATCGTTAGAATATAAATAAGTATATATAATTATAAATAGAATTGAAAATGGCGCGGTAGTTCGATAATTCGATTTCAAACTTCAATTGAATATATCGGGTGCAAAACAATCCGGATTTTAGTGAAACCAAAAATAATAGAATCTATTTGATAATATCTTTCCAACGAATCCGGAAAATCAAAATTTCATAGCGGGAATCAAAAGATATGTCCAGTTGAAAATTCTGAATAGTCGCTATGGAATTCAGGCCCTTAAAAATGGAAATTTTGCAAACGACCTCGGATTTCGACGAAACCACTTTTGTTGGATCCGTAGTGTTAAATTATTGCTAGAATCCAAATTTCGTAATTTTTTGAATCAATATGTGAGCGTGGCAAAGGAAAACGTGTTTGACCAGTTTCAGTTGATTTTAATCGACTGGAAATTGGCCATTTTTCCAACGGTCTCAGAATTCGACGAAATTAGTTTTGTTAGGACCGTATCGTCAATACGAAGATAGAAAATATTTTTCTGGAATTTATAGAATTCGTATGTGACCCCGGTAAATTGAAATGCGCGTTCAAATTCAGTATATAGAGTTATATGTTGATTTTAACGAAAACCGACCGTAACGGTCAAATTGGCCTACGTGGCATATCCCATTGTGTTCGAAATGGGGTAAAATGCTAGGGACGACAAGCGGTGGGCCTCGTTTTGAGTTCGAAAATATAAGTTGCTTTTTGGAGATAAAAATTAAATTAAATATAATATAATTATAAATTCCCTCCTATATACTCTCTCTCCCTCCTTTCAGAAGCGTTGACCGTTCAAAAAAAAAAAAAGACCAACGGAGCCCCCTCGCGCGATCAACGCCGCCACCCTCGGAGGACCCCCCCACCCCGTCGTCGATCTCCGGCAGACTCGCCCTCGCGTCTCGCTCCTCTCTCCCTTTACGATTTGAAGACCGTGCCCTACCTCCATTTAAACCCTCGTCGAAACCCCCTTCCAGATCCAAAACCCGTGAGCCCCCCTCCCTCGCTGGAGAGCAGCCCCACGGCCACCGCACCGCCCAATCCGACCCCCTCCAATCCGCTACAGCCCTCGAACGAGACCCAGACCCTAACCCGTTAGCCCCCCTCCTTCCTCCAATCGACGCTGTAAGCTTTCATCTTATTTTATTTTGATTCTTTTCTTTTCTGAACTTAGCATAGATTTATGGAATATATATATATATATATTTATTTAAGTAAAAGAACAGATTTTTGAGAAAAGATTAGATTTTTTAAATAGAAAAGATTAGATTTTTAAAAGAGAAAAGATTAGATTTTTAAAATAGAAAAGATTAGATTTTTAAAATAGAAAAGGCGAAATCTTTTAAAATGGAAAAGGCGAAATTTTTATATAGAAAATAGCGATATAAAAATATAATCTTTATTATATGAATACCGTTGTAAAAAATAGGATTTTTATATATAATAGCGAAGTAAAAATTCGATTTTTATATATTGAATAGCAAAGTAAAAATTCGATTTTTATATATTGAATAGCGAAGTAAAAATTCGATTTTTATATATTGAATAGCGAAGTAAAAATTCGATTTTTATATATTGAATAGCAAAGTAAAAGTTCGATTTTTATATATTGAATAACAAAGTAAAAATTCGATTTTTATATATTGAATAGCAAAGTAAAAATTCGATTTTTATATATTGAATAGCGAAGTAAAAATTCGATTTTTACATATGTATGGAATACGGGCAACGAAGGTGACAAAAATGCGATAACGACGGAGATTTCTATAAATGAAGAGTCGTGGTATTGGATAGCTATTGGTGAGAATTTCTCACTCTTCAATTTCTTTTCTAGTTATATATATATATATACTAGGATGCAGACGGTGTTTAGTAGTACCCGACACCCGTCATCCACAGACCATGGATGGCATGTTTGTTTAATTGTTTGGTTGTGTAGTTGGTTAGATTATTTGGTCTGAATTGAATTGTTTGGTGAAATGAAATTGATTTGATTGATGTGTGAATGGCGTGGGACTTCACTAGACCGGGGATAAGGCTAGGCCTCGTCCCGTTTCTAGTATCGTGCCATTATACCGCCGAAATTTCCTAAAATAAGTTAGAAAAATAAAAATATCATTTTTACTTTTGTAAATGAACTGAATAAAAATTCATGTGTTAAAATAAAATATTTTAGCGTTAAAAATATAATTTTTAACGTGAATGTGAATAAATAAATATTCATTTACAAACCGGACAGTTTGTTTATGTACACCTATTTGAATGACATTGATTGGGTCGATAAATTTTACACATCGCCCAACTGCACAAATAAAAATCTATGTTTGTTGATTTGAAACCCCACACGGGTATTGGGATAAAATACGGTATACACTAATCCCAATAATTAGTTGTATGTCGATCGATTGATTGACAGGCTGTTATAAGCGTTAGATATCTATATTTGATGCTTATACAGTGTAGTGCACTTTGGATGATGGTTGATTATTTATCGTTGCTATTATATACATTTGTTGTATGGAATCCATATAATTAACTTTATATGGTAATTGATTGGGCCTCATTCCAATCGGAAAAATAAAGAATATTATAAAATAAAGGTTCATGTGTTGACCGTACTCATCCGTTGAGATTAGTCATGTGTTGAACGAAATATTTTAATAATAAAATTTACATCTTTATCAATATAAAATAAAGGTTCACGTGTTGACAGTACTCATCCGTTGAGATTAGTCATGTGTTGAACGAAAAATTTTGATAATAGAAATATTTGAAATAGAAATATTTTGAAATAGAAATATTTGAAATAGAATATTTGAAAATAGAAATATATGAAGCCGTGTTGATTAGTGATGCGCCATTTTGACGTGAACGATATTTATATCGATTTTATTCATTTTAAAATGAATATTGAAAAGTGATTTCGAAATCGAATATTTTGAAATGAAATTTGAATTGAATTGAATAGAAAACGAATTTGAATTGAATTGAATAGAAAACGAATTTGAATTGAATTGAATCGAAAACCAATTTAGAATTGAATTGAATAGAAAACGAATTTGAATTGAATCGAATAGAAAACCAATTTGAATTGAATCGAATAGAAAACCAATTTGAATGGAATCGAATAGGAAACCAAATTGAATTTAAACCGAATAGAAAACCAATTTGAATTGAATTGAAAACGAATTCAAATTGAATTGAAAACGAATTGAAATGAATTCAAATTGAATTGAAATTTGAATTGAATAGAAATGAATGTTAAAACGAATTTATAAGGAAAAATTCAATTTTAATTTGAATTGAAATGGAAGTTGAAATTGTTTTTGAAACGAATTAAAAACGATTTATAAAATTCGTTTTAAATAGGAATCGACGAAATATTTTTTATATATATATATATTATATAATATAATGGCCTGAATAGAACGCGTCGCGCCGCGGCAGTTCGTGAATTTCGACCATTTATTTCAAACGGACATTACGGGAGATCCGACCGTCGGATTCTCCTAAAATCAGAACCGTTGGGTTCGTATCGAAAAGAGATTTCTAACGAATATTAGAAATTTGAAATCTAACGGTTGGATTTGGAGTTATGTCCAAATCAAATTCGAAAAAGGTCGCTGTAAGTGCAGTTCGATGGCCGTTGATGGAAATCGACTGTACGGGCCTTGATAAAATTATTAAAAATATCAATAATTTGTGTAAAATCATAAGAAATGATTTGGGAAAAATTGGAATGAAAAACTCCATATTTGAAAAGATAAAAATAGATTTTTATCGAAATGAACTAGTTTTGAACTGAAATTAAAATCCATTGATTTAAATAAATAAACTGGATTTGAAATGGGTTTAAATAGAATTGATTCATCGGTTTATCGTGAACTGTGTTTTAAATAACACTAGTTCTTTAACCCGAGAATAAATAGAATGTGATTTGGGTTTGTCGTGAACTGTGTTTTAAATAACATTAGTTCTTTAACCTAGTAAAAGGAGTTTTAATGAATCTGCAATTAAATTGAAATGTGCATTGATAATCTAAATTATCAAATTTGGAAAATAAGCGAGAATGGAGTATCACCAGTTTTGCTCCAAAGCGATAGTTAAATCTTTAATCAGATTTGAACGTGAAATGGTAATTAATTTTACCGATAACACTGTGGTGTTAAATATGGAGTTTTACCAGTTTTGCTTCATGGGATGAATAGGTTGGGATTGGGAAATAAAATAAATAATTACTTCGGTGTGATTCGCTAATCTCGACTAGTTTGAAAAACCATAATTTGGTTTGAAATGACATCCAAATGAAGATTTAAGGATAAATTTTAAAGAATTTATCTTGGATAAAATTAATGGGAACCTTTCCCTAAGAATTGGAATGAGGAGTATGTTGGGTTTGTGTAACATTTGTTTTTAATATACGCGGGTTGTTCGGAAAGTCCGGGTTTATACCCATTCTGAATAACTGATTCGACGATATGTCGAAGACGAAGACGGTGGTCGAAGACCGGAAGTCTTCACATCGTTTGGATAATTACTGACGATCCTGATTGGGCTGTACACCCAAGAGGATGGAAATAGTTGGTGGTCGTCCAGACGTACCTGGAGATCGATGGATATGCGAGGAAAGTGCCTCCGGTTTCGTTCAGACCCAGAACGAACTTGTAAATGGATTGTGTGTCTGACATTGGATTTTATTCTGTGTTGATTGATTTCTGTTAAATATATATCTGTTTGGCGGCGAAGAATTTATTCTCTTGCTTAACGCCTTTCTCTGAGACGTACGAGCTTAGAGGTTATATATCGATAGATATCAATCGGATGGCATGAATTGCCTGTGTGGCATGCTGAGTTGCATGGATCAAGGCTTCTGTTAAAAAGCAAAGTCTTGTGGTTGATGATCAAAGCACGACCTACGTGGCAGCTTTGTGTATAACGTGAATTCGCGAGCCTCACACCTCGGTATGAGTTAAAAACGGGATACGGACCACTGGGAGAACACGACGTTTCTTTCTAGCTTTGGTGGTGTCAGTGACTTACCAGCCCTGACATTTATATACTTTTCACCTTTGTGGTTGTTAGAATGAGGCGCCTCGATTATAGGTCTGTAAGGACCGGGAAACGTGTGTTCAGGAATTGCCAATCCTCAAACGTAAGAGAGGACCGGCCCAGCCGAATCCGGGGTTGCCCAGAGTGTGTAGTCCCGAGGCATTTGCTAGAGTGTCTCGAAGCGGAGAGGAGATTGCCCCTTGCCTCGACTCATGACGGAAATCCAATTTCCAATACCTGTATTTCGGCTTTATTTGTAGAGCCTAGTATGGCGACATAGTGGGATGGGGCACTCATGCAGTCTATGATTTATATTTATGATTGAAATTGTTTTGACACTATACACTTATTATAGTATCAAATGATTTATTTTAAACGTACCAAGCATGTTTGGCTGTTATAAGGTAAAACCCTATCCTCCGGCTTGCGTTGCATTGTGTGATGGGACCTGGGTCTTATAATAGCTTCATTTTTCAAAAAAGCATTGCGCTGTTTATTCTATGCACTGGTATTCTTGGGAGGAAACCCGTTCCGTGTTATACGGCGTGGTCCCTTGAATTACTCTCTTTTAAAGTAAAGCTTTAAATAACTGTTTTTGTTCTCACACCAGTCACATAACTGACCTGGAGTTTATTCTTTTAACCTAAACTCTGGTTGCCCCTATTTTCTACACGGGCAGCTAGTAGTTTTGGTTTTGCAGATTTTTATTCACAGGATCCTGGTTTAAAGCTGGAATGATATCCGGAAAGCTCTGTATCTGTGTATCACCTTCAATTGTGCTTTGCATTATTTTTCCGCTGCTATGTAATTTATTGTAATCTCTGATATTTATCGAATGTAATTTATTCATTTATACTCTGCATATTCTTGTATCTGATGGAATTGTTGTAATAGCAATGAAATGTTCTTCCGTCTGCGTTCTATTTTGTCCTGTTCTCAAAACGATCAGGGGATTCGAACGGTCTAGATTGGTTTAACGACTGATTCGGACCGAGCAAAATTCCTTGTCGTCACATATTAGATTTTAATATGTTTCGAATATGACGACAACAACGGACTCCACTGCCAAAAGTAAATGTTAATATTCAAGCACATGTTAATATCCATATCATTAGTCTGATTCAGTGTTCAAGAAAAGATGCCATGTCTTTCAATATTAATAAATCATTATTCAAAATTTCAGTTTATATACTATATTATCCTTAATTTATTTAGATAGTATTCGTTAACTAGATTCATGCAAGATGAACTAACTAGACTACCTTCAACCAACTAAAAATTTGAAAGCTCAAATGAAGATCAATGAAGTATTATAATAATAAATAAGCTAATGAAAACAGAGGACACCATAAATATAGGGAAAGGGATTTGAATATATAGGAAGAAAGTGGAAAAAATAAAATAGATGTCTACATAGACCATATGAGGTAAAGGCAAAGAGAAAACAAGCTTAAACCAACTAAACTATGCATCCAAAATCTGTAACTATGTGCAACAGAGAAGATTATTGATAAAGGAGATGCAGATGGATTGCGGAAAAATGAAACTGAAGCAAGAAAAAACCCAAGGTTTTCACAGGATATGCTTAATAAATTAGATTCTGATCTAAGATTCAGAAACTTAATTGTAGCAAAACTAATTCTCCCAGGATATGCTTAAGGCATACTGTTATATATCAATTTTAGAAAAAGAAAAAGAAAATTATTAAGAAAGCTACAAACCAGGGGAGGAACTCAGGACTTTATATCACTTGTTTGACAACGTGATTAATCATACTCAACTATACATTTTCTTGTACCACTGACTCTAGAAAGAACCTTGTACCATGGGTGATTATATTGATTATTCTAAACAACAACAAATTTATATTAGCATCTCTAGTAAACAAACTTTTAAATAAAAATACCAATAATTGGTTTATATTATTCTTAATATGAACTTCGTTAGCTTGCGATAATACTATCTCCAATCTTGAATCAAGAGTGGCTTCCTTGCTATTGATATTATTCTAATGTATTGTTGTGGGTCTAAATCCAAGTACCAACTTCTTTGGTTATAATAAATTTTAAATAATCTTGTGTTAACAAAATTCGCTCGTCCTTATCATAATCTCCATTTCTTACATTCTGACCACCCTATATTCGTCAATTATTCCATAAAAAAGAAAGAACTGTAGATTAAGCTAGAATTAAAATCATTGTGAAATTGAATTACTGTTGATTTGATCAGTTTCACTCACAATGGCACAACAATAGCAAATGTGAATGCATATACTACTTTCATCTAAACAATGTTTCATCTGTAAAACAGCAACAATGGGACATTAAACATTATTATCAGCTATGTAGGATATGAACACACCCAAACGCATAGAAGAAACTTCGAACGTGATATTATCTTCAGCAATGTCGTTAATTGTAAGCAATAATTAATACATCATGTATGCAAGATCTGAATATCAATAAGGTAAAATTTGAACTTAATCTAACAATAAACAGTGATTTGAAACCAAACTAAACTAGGGTTAAAAAAATGCTTACCTGGTTCTATGTTCTTAGCTAAGTTTAGGGCAACCGCGAGTAAGGAATTGAAGTGAGAAGAGAAACTGTCGAGTGTAGGGAAATCGCAGGTAGTAACATCGAAGTGGATCTCTGAGTTTAAACCAAAAAAGAGGATGAAGGATTGAAAAAAAATATCCACCATGGGAAAACTGAAAATTAATAGAGAGGGAACTGAAAATCGTGTGAAGAGATGGAAAATTGGGGCTTTTTTATGACTTTCGCGGGATTAAGAGGTGGTAGATCAAAAATGTTTTTGTCAGCGTTAAATCCTAAAAATATTACCGCCTACTATGTTTTCCACGGCTATAACTCTATGAACGCTGAAAATAAAAGCTGTCAAAAGACACTTTTATTGTAGTGTCTTTATGACTGACCCGTTTTGTTTCGCCTCTTTTTCTTCCATTCCCCCCCCCCCCCCCAGGTTCGCAGGGTGGGAATACAGCTTAGTTCGGATCTTACCAAGCTCTAAAGCTCTTTCATGTACGGCTTGGATTTCTCTTGGATATGGCTTTGCTTTATTGGGGAATGATTTGTAACTATGGTTTTATGCTTCTTTACTATTGCAAGACAGATTTCGATGTAATTGACTTAATAGCATTTTGATGTAAAAGGCTTTAGACCTTACTAGATTTTAAAGCAATGAAATTTGGGTTTTCCTTCCGCTGTTTTATTTATGTTCTGTCTTGTAATATTTCTGTGTATGTTTACCTAGATAATACTCCACCAAAGCTAGTGCATTCCCTTTGTGAGTGACCCTAGCGGAGGTGGGGTGTTGCAATAGGCTTTTCGGTTGGAAGAAAAACATGGTTTTGTATATCACAAAAGATGATAGCAGAAACTACTGTTTTCAAAATTAGTTGTAGGTAACTTGATTTTTTTTATGCAGAAATTAAACAACTGGTTTATGTATTTTCTTAAAGAACTGCATAATGTACCTGGTTTTGTACGAAATTAGAAGGAAATATATATATATAATACATCAGAAAGCCTTTCTAAGCTAGTAACCTGCTTTCATAAAAAGTGTTAATTATAGCATTTGTTGTATAATCAGGTAGACGATTTAATGTTGTGAAAAATGAAAATTGGTTATTCCATTCAAATGTTCAAGCAACGGGTAGACGATTTAGGAATTATGAAATCAATCAGTGTATATGAATTTGTTTGATGAACATCTCATAAACATCAGTATGCTCATAAATCTCCTATTAGGGGAAGGGTGAGAAGAATAGATGATGTTTTTTTCTGTAAAATTTATTCATATGCACAAAGTCTGTACTCATTATTCACATATAAGATTCATGGCAGTGTCACATTATCATTCAATGTTGAAAGCCTCAAACATAATTTATCCATGTATTTTGACAAGTGTCACATGTCTTCAGCATTTCCTCCAATAATTTTACCCAGTTCAAGATCAACACAAAGTTATGTCTTCCTATTAATCTTATCTTCTTGATTGAAAATTGTACTGCTTTATGTATGTATTCAGCCATTAATATTAATTGGAAAAAAAGATGATTTTTTTTAAAAGTGAACGTAAAAGTTAAAAGAATGTACAAAGGGATGAAAGAGAAGGGGAAAAATTTAGTGGATTAGCCAACGGAAATTTAAAATTTAAAGAGGGCTGTAAAGATATTAAGGACTCAATATTATGGTGGATCTAACTTCCAAAATATGTGGATTGAAGTAAAAATACCCAATTTTGAATTCTAGTATTTACTATATTGTAAAATGTTTACTTGAACTTGTATACTTGAAGAATAATATATGACATGAATCTCATATTAGTTTAAAGTGTTGGCCTTTGAAGAACAATGATACAAGTGGCTCAAAATGCTTTTACTCTTAAAGAACTATTTTCTCTTAAAGAGTTTGGTTGATTTACTTGATTGCTTCTAAAGTGTTTGGTTGATTTTGTTATCATAAAACTTAATATATTGTTGTGTTTTGAATGTATATTTTAAATAGTATAAACTAGATCCCTAACATTATATTTTGTTTTTGTTATCATAAAACTTATTATTTTAATTAATTAGATGGAAAACAAACTTTTCTGGCACATAGCCCCTATCTATATCAAGTATTGCTTGAATTCAGTTTTTATGTTTCTACATTGGCAATTTTGCATATTTTTTAATTAGTTTCCCCATATTACAACCATGAGATCTTGCTTTGTTGTTTGTTGAATTCATGTTGAGCATTATGTTTTTGCTTGATATCAAGTTATAATTGAACCTAAGTGTCATATATATCCACCTGCCCAGATTTTCATCCAATTGCACAAATTTGTTAATGAACTCACCCTCCAGCATCTAAACTCCAGAGTGATCATTGACGTATATTATTCAGTGAAAATTTTGCAGTATTTTCATTTGAGAATGCTGTGAAAATGGGAGAATGTTTTGCTTTTCATCAGATTAATATTGCAGGTGCTGGCTTGTTTATATGTTTTCAAGTTACAGTAGCTAATATTATCAGTATTAACACATGTTTATTATTCACCACAGGAGAAAAACGATAGTAATCTTGCAAATTCATGCTTCTAACAGCTTCAGTAGTTTTTCTCGAGGTATGTTCACTGCTGAGTATTGCTTATGACACTGCTATTGCTATTTTATCAGACACTGTATGTAAACTAATGAGTAAATATGCATCAACCCCTATAACTCATACTTTGGGCAATTGTTGCCTTTTTTAAAACACTTTAGAATTTGTGTAAACTTATGAGAAAATTAACAATTTAGTTTTTGCTGATAAAAAATAGAAAGTTCTATTTTTTAAAATCCTTTAGAATTTATTCAAATGGACCTCGTGTAACACCCCGTATTTTCTATGAACATAAAAATAACAAATTAAAGAATAATTAATTTGAAAAAAAAAAGAAGAATTAGGTAAAACGGGTTGTGCCATTGCGTTCGTCTCGGAATTCTTCTTGAGATAGAGTCTGAGTTTGCGAAAATCGGACTCCGTATGAAGAAGATATCTTTAAATTAAACATTGCAACAAAACATGAAAAAGAGGAATGAGAAAAGAATAATATTTAGAATTGTTCTAAGGGTTGTTAGAAAAAGACTTAATAGCTTATTTGGTTGGAACATGTGACTTGCATACAAGGGGTAGAGAGTTCAATCCCCACCAGTGCCATATTTTTGTTTTAGGGGAATGGCTAAAAAAATGGCTTAGTGTGAACGCAGTTCAAAAAGTGGTTTAGTGTGAAAATGGTTAATTGGGAAGATAGATAAATATATATATATATATATAGAAAATATATATATATATATACATATATATATATATGACGTGTACGCATCATGTGCCGTACGTGGCGCATTTTTGGTTGTCAAGGATTGTTTTTTTTTACGTGGCCTTCTCTGATTGGATTTGTGACAAATTAAAGGTAAGAAATATTTATGCATGTATAAATAGATATTTATATATATGGCTAATTAATACATACAGTAAAGGGAGAATATGTAAACATAAATAGATTGAAATTAATTTGTAGATGTGTGTTAATATGGCATTGATTGGAAAATATGTAATTGACCTTAGTTTATATATGTGTTGTGCTAATTTGTCATTCATGTTAATGGATATTAATTAAAAAGAAAAATGATAAAAATAAAAATGTACATTTGGTACATTAACGTTAAAATAGAAGGTTATTAATACATTTGCTGAGTCATGAGGGCTGATATGGCTATTCTATCTTGGCTGGATAGTCTTGATTGCTTCTAGGTTAATCCGACGGCTCTTAATTAATTAAACTTCTATAAAAACACCCCTAACCCTCAACCTAAAATCACATTAATTCATACCAAGAGCCGTCATGCCGTCAATGGTGAACCTAGAGTTGCCGCCGCAAGATAGAAGCTTCACATCAAATTTAATCTAAAATTTAAAACAACTAGCCTACATCAAAGGAGAACAATTCAGTTTCAGAATACAGATCTCAGAAATCAAGATCTCCTTTTGTTTGCAAGTTGGTTATTACTCTGATTTAAACGTTATTCTTAAATGATATCATGACATGTTGTAACTTGAATGTAGAAACGATGTTTATATATAAGATAAATAAAGTCTGATTCTTATTTATCTTAAATTACCATGCGATTGATTATGCCTATAAGTTTGTGGTGATAAACATACCATATTGTATGATATTAATGATAAGTCTACTATGATTGGATGATGAACTTATTATGTCATATAATAGTTTGGTGGATTTTATATGTTACTTGCAAGTTAATGATCTAAGTCATATTTATATGTCTACATGTTTTAGATCAACAATCACACATGTTTAGATCTATAACCTATTATGTTGCAATGTTTAGATCTATAACCTATTATGTTGCAAGTTAGATTTGTGGCCTTATATGTTCTAACATATGCAAGTTTGGTGATTTTATCATGTTATGTAACATGCAAGTTTTAAACTATCATGTCATATGCAAGTTTGGTGATTTTATCATGTTATGTAACATGCAAGTTTTAAACTATCATGTCATATGCAAGTTTGGTGACTTTATCATGTTATGTAACATGCATGTTTTAAACTATCATGTAACATGCAAGTTTTAGCCTAAATAATGTTCATGTATGCCTAAATATTTAGATCCATATGCCTACATGTTTGGATCTATATTAATTAGATCTAATTCAATGCAAGCTCACCTTTACATGACAAGTTTAATTTGTGTAGTTCTATGTAAATTCATATGCTATGATTCATGTTAATCAGATCTAAATTTGCAAGTTCATTATCCTATGCCAAATCTATATGTCACATATTTTTATGCTGTTAGAATATTTCATGTTCTTTGCTTTTCCCTTTTGTGTTTATAAGTTAGGCTAAAATATCGAGCCTAACATTCCTTGTAATTTTGCGAACGTACAAACGGGGGATATCGTTGGGGTAAACATGAAATTATATGTAATTGGCACATGCCAATGATTAGTGACATTTAAATGGTATAATTTTTATATACCAAAAATTATGAACTTAAATGGGCCATGACAATAAATTGTTGATAATTTACATATAAACACGGAAGGACAAATATGTAAATTTAGAAAAGACGAATATACCTAACCCGAGGTTAGATTGAGTTACGGTATAAGACTGCCCAGAACCGCCCGGCAAATCCAGCAACCGTAACAACATAGATCTAATGTAGGTGGTTTGTGCATTAAGCCCAAAAAGGACCTGAGGTTAGACTGAGTTGCGGTGTAAAGCTGCCGAAATCGACCGGCACATCCAGTGACCGCAACAATATCTGTCTAATATGAGTGGTTGGTGCTTTAATGAATAAATTAAAGCTAAGACAAGAGTGGAATGGTAGGGTTAAGTAAATTTAGAACACTTAACCGTAATAACATGTTGACTAGGCAAGTGTGTGAGGTTAAGTAAATTTAGAACACTTAACTGTATTAACATGTTAACTAGACAAGTGGGTGAGGTTAAGTAAATTTAGAACACTTAACCGTAATAACATGTTAACTAGGCAAGTGGGTGAGGTTAAGTAAATTTAGAACACTTAACCGTAATAACATGTTAACTAGGCAAGTGGGTGAGGTTAAGTAAATTTAGAACACTTAACCGTAATAACATGTTAACTAGACAAGTGGGTGAGGTTAAGTAAATTTAGAACACTTAACCGTAATAACATGTTAACTAGGCAAGTGGGTAAGGTTAAGTAAATTTAGAACACTTAACCGTAATAACATGTCAACTAGGCAAGTGGGTGAGGTCAAGTAAATTTAGAACACTTAACCGTAATAACATGTCAACTAGACAAGTGGGTGAGGTTAAGTAAATTTATAACACTTAACCGTAATAACATGTTAACTAGACAAGTGGGTGAGGTTAAGTAAATTTAGAACACTTAATCGTAATAACATGTTAACTAGGCAAGTGGGTGAGGTTAAATAAATTTAGAACACTTAACCGTAATAACATGTTAACTAGGCAAGTGGGCGAGGTTAAGTAAAACTAGAATACTTAACCGTCATAACATGTTAATTAGACAAGTGGGTGAGGTTAAGTTAATAGGACACACTTAACCAATATAAATATATATATATATATAACATGATATATGATAGGGTTAAGTAACACAAGAGGAACACTTAGCCAATATATATATATATATGTGTGTGTGTGTGTGTGTGTGTGTGTGTGTGTGTATAACATGATGTGTGGGCAGGTTAAGTTAACTTGAATGAATGGATAACACTTAACCAAGAATGTAATAACCCGGAAATTCTGGGCTAGTTTAAAATTTTTATTTTGGCAATT
This sequence comes from Allium sativum, assembly GCA_030737875.1. Classification (NCBI taxonomy): domain Eukaryota; kingdom Viridiplantae; phylum Streptophyta; class Magnoliopsida; order Asparagales; family Amaryllidaceae; genus Allium; species Allium sativum. The sequence continues at coordinate 22,142 of JASFAX010003866.1, forward strand.
TTAGCGAATTTTGATTATTTAAAATAGATTATTTTAAATAATATCGACGGAAAATTTATTTTGAATATAAATAGAACGTATATATTATACGCGTCGTCGTTTGAATATGAATAGTTATATATAATTATAAATAGAATTGAAAATGGCGCGGTAGTTCGATAATTCGATTTCAAACTTCAATTGAATGTACCGGGTGCAAAACAATCCGGATTTTAGTGAAACCAAAAACATTAGGATCTAATTGATGATATCTTTCCAGCGAATCCGAAAAATCAAGATTTCATAGCGGGAATCAAAAGATATGTCCAGTTGAAAATTCTGAATAGTCGCTATGGAATTCAGGCCCTTAAAAATGGACATTTTGCAAACGACCTCGGATTTCGACGAAACCAGTTTTGTTGGGTCCGTGATGTCAAGTTATTGCTAGGTTTCAAATTTCATAATTTTTCGAATCAATATGTGAGCGTGGCAAAGGAAAACGCGTTTGACCAGTTTCAGTTGATTTTAATCGACTGGAAAATGGCCATTTTCCAACGGTCTCAGAATTCGGCGAAACTAGTTTTGTTAGGACCGTATCGTTAATACGAAGCTAGAAAATATTTTTATTGAATTTTTAGAGTTAGTATGTGGCCCCGGTAATTTGAAATGTACGTTTAAAAGTCAATATAGTGATTTAAATATAAATTTAACGAAAACTGATTGTAACTATCGAATCAGCTTGCGATACACGTCCCATTATGTTCGGGATGGGGGTAATTACCTATGGACGACAGTCGGTGGGCTCAATTTTGAGTTCAAAATAAAAGTCAACTCTAGGGAATTAAATATGATTAAAAAAAAAACCCTTTATCTCCAGACCCCCCCTTCCTTTATAAGCCGTTCATTTTAGAAAAAAAAAAAAAAAAAAAAGGGGCGGAGGCGGAAAACCGCCATCACCATCGCCGTCGCCTGGCCCCTACGACCCCGCCCTCCACCAGGAACCCCCCCCTCTCCTCTCGCGCTCGGTCCTCTCTCCCTCCCTCTCCGTTGAAGCACGAACGCAAGCGGCCAGCCCTAGGGGCGCCTCCATCGCATCGACGCCACCCTCCTGGCGCCTTCCCGACCTGCCGCAACCCCCTCCTCGCGTTGATGCGTGAAACCCTAACCCCGAAGATCCCCCCCTCGCAGCAGCGGTCGCCGACATCGACGCCCCCCTGGAAGCCGGCTCCGACGAAACCGACGCCCCCCCCCCCCCCATCTTCGCATACAGTAAGTATTTTTATTTTACTTTTATTTTTATTTTAAAGTTTAAAATTGATTTCGATTTTAGAGTTTAAAACTAATTTCGATTTTTAGGAATTAAAAACTGATTTTTGAAAAGATTAAAAACTGAATTTTTAAAAAGGGTTTGGAAACTGGTTTTATTTTAAGATTTAGAAATAAAAATAGAATTTTTATATATTGAACTTCGAAATAAAAATAGAATTTTTATATACTGAACTTCGAAATAAAAATAGAATTTTTATATACTGAACTTCGAAATAAAAATAGAATTTTTATATACTGAACTTCGAAATAAAAATAGAATTTTTATATACTGAACTTCGAAATAAAAATAGAATTTTTATATATTGAACTTCGAAATAAAAATAGAATTTTTATATACTGAACTTCGAAATAAAAATAGAATTTTTATATATTGAACTTCGAAATAAAAATAGAATTTTTATATATTGAACTTCGAAATAAAAATAGAATTTTTATATACTGAACTTCGAAATAAAAATGGAATTTTTATATACTGAACTTTGAAATAAAAATAGAATTTTTTTTATATTGAACTTCGAAATAAAAATAGAATTTTTATATATTGAACTTCGAAGTAAAAATAGAATTTTTATATATTGAACTTCGAAATAAAAATATGATTTTTATATATTGAATAGCGAAGTAAAAATTCGATTTTTACATATGTAGAGAATACGGGCGAAAGCGACAAAAAGGCGAGTTGGCGAAGATTTCCTGCATTAGAAGTGCCGTGGAGCTAGGATAGCTATCGGTGAGAACTTCTCACCTTTCAATTTCTTTTTCTAGTTATATATATATACTAGGATGCAGACGGTGTTTAGTAGCACCCGACACAATCGTCCACAGACCATGGACTTGTTTGTTTGGCTGTTTGGTTATTGATTGCGATATTGGTTTGAATGTGGTTTGTGGTGTAAAAAACTCGAATCGATAAATTGGTTAGGATTAGACGTGCGCCGTTATAAGGCGAAGGAGTAAGGCTAGGTTAGACCCTTACTCCAAATTTTGTGGTTTGCATAACGAAAGTGATTTGATTGATATGGGTATGGCGGTGGCCATTATTAGACCGAGGACAAGGCTAGGCCTTATCCCGTTTCTAGTATCGTGCCGTTATGCCGCCGAAATTTTCTAAAATATGTTAGAAAAATAAAAATATCATTTTATTGAATAAATGAACCGAATAGAATATTCATAGATTGAATAAAATGTTTTATCGTTAAAAATATAATTTTTAACGTGAAGGGGAATAAATAAATATTCATTTACAAACCGGACGGTTTGTTTATGTACACCTATTTGAAGGACATTGATTGGGACGATAAATTTTACACATCGCCCAACAGCACAAATAAAATATGTGTTTGATTGTTTGAAACCCCACACGGGTGTTGGGATGAAATTTGAAGTCCACTCATCCTGATTGATTAAATATGTCAATCGATTGATTGACAGGCTGTTATAAGCATTAGATATCTATATTTGATGCTTATACGGTGTAGTGCACTTTGATTGATGGTTGATTATTTATCGTTGCTATTATATACATGTGTTGTATGAAAATCCATATAATTCACTTTATATGGTAATTGATTGGGCCTCATTCCAATCGTGAAAATAAAGAATATTTTGAAAATAACAAATATTTTGATAATAGGAAATATTTGAAATAGAATATTTGAAAATAGAAATATGTGAAGCCGTGATGATTAGATTGACGCCATTTTGGCGTGAACGATATTTATATCGATTTTAAACGATTTCGAAATGAATTGAATTGAAAACGATTTCGAAATGTAATGAATTGAAAACGATTTCGAAATGAAATGAATTGAAAACGATTTCGAAATGAATTGAATTGAAAACGATTTCGAAATGAAATGAATTGAAAACGATTTCGAAATGAAATGAATTGAAAACGATTTCGAAATGAAATGAATTGAAAACGATTTCGAGATGAAATGAATTGAAAACGATTTCGAAATGAATTGAATTGAAAACGATTTCGAAATGAATTGAATTGAAAACGATTTCGAAATGAATTGAATTGAAAACGATTTCGAAATGAATTGAATTGAAAACGAATTCAAATTGAATTGAAAGCGAATTGAAATGAATTCAAATTGAATTGAAATTTGAATTGAATAGAAATGAATTTTAAAACGAATTTATAAAGAAGAATTCAATTTTGATTTGAATTGAAATGGAAGTTGAGATTGCTTTTGAAACGAATATTAAAACTATTTATATAATTCGTTTTAAATTGAAATCGACGAAATATATATTATTCATATTATATATATAATATAATGGCCTGAATAGAACGCGCCGCGCCGCGGCAGTTCGTGAATTTCGACCATTCATTTCAAACGGACATTACGGGAGATCCGACCGTCGGATTCTCCTGAAACCGGAACCGTTGGGTTCGTATCGAAAAGAGCTTTCTAACGAATATTAGAAATTTTAAATCTAACGGTTGGATTTGGAGTTACGTCCAAATCAAATTTGAAAAAGGTCGCTGTAAGTGCAGTTCGATGGCCATTGATGGAAATCGACTATACGTGCCTTGATAAAATTATTAAAAATAGTAATAATTTGTGTAAAATCATAAGAAATGATTTGTGAAGATTTGGGATGAAAAACTCCATATTTGAAAAGATGAAAATAGATTTTTATCGAAATGAACTAGTTTTGAACTAGAATTATAATTCTATTTATTTTTAAATAAATAAATTGAATTTGAAAAGGGTTTTGAAAATAACCAAAATTTCCAATGATTGCATTGGAGTGGATTTGAATCGAAATTGTCTTCGGAATATTTCGATGTTGGAATTCGTGATTATACAGATGTTGTTATGGAAATTTGAAAGATATATATTTATATCGTTATTTCCAATACGGCATTTGTTAGTCGTAGAATTTGATATTGAATATAAGCCGATATATTTTCTATTCAGAGCCTTGTATTGAATATCAAATGTGATTTGGGTTTATCGTGAACAGTGTTTTAAATAACACTTGTTCTTTAACCCGATAATTAATGGAATGTGATTTTGGGTTTATCGTGAACCGTGTTTTAAATGACACTGATTCTTTAACCCAGTTAAAGATTAAAACTAAGTGGAGTTTTAATGAATCTTTAATTAGATTGAAATGATCGAAAATGGAGTATCACCAGTTTTGCTCCAGGCGATGGTTAAATCTTTAATTAGATTTGAACGTGAAATGGTAATTGAATTTACCGATAACACTGTGGTGTTAGATATGAAGTATTACCAGTTTTACTTCATGGGATGAATAGGTTGGGATTGGGAAATAAAATAAATGATTACTTCGGTGTGGTTCGCTAATCCCGACTAGTTTGAATTGATATTCAAAGGAGATTAAAGAATAAATTTAAAGAATTTATCTTGGATAAAATTAATGGGAACTTTTCCCAAAGTATAGGAATATTTGAATAAAAGAATATTCTGAATTGGAATGAGGCGTATGTTGTGTTTGTGTAACACTTTTATAATATATACGCGAGTTATTCAGAAAGACCGGGTTTATCCCATTCTGAATAACTGATTCAACGTGGTGTCGAAGATGAAGACGGTGGTCGAAGACCAGAAGTCTTCACGTCGTTTGGGTGATAACTGATGATCTTGATTGGGCTGTACACCCAAGAAGATGGAAACAGTTGGTGATCGTCCAGACGTACTTGGAGATCGATGGATATGCGGGGTACTAGGTGCCTCCGGTTTCGTTCAGACCCAGAACGAACTTGTAAATGGACTGTGTGTCTGACATTGGATTTTAGTCTGTGTGATTGATCTTTATTAAATATATATCTGTTTGGCGGCGGAGAATTTATTCTCTTGCTTAACGCCCTTCTCTGAGACGTACGAGCTCAGGGGTTATATATTGATGGATATCAAACGCATGGAGTGAATTGCCTGTGTGGCATGCCTAAGTGGCAATTGATCGAGGCTTCTGTTGAAAAGCAAAGTCTTGTGGTGATGATCAAAGCATGGCCTTTGTGGCGTAGCTTTGTGTAACGTTTGCTTCGCGAGTTTCACACCCGGTATGAACCAAAAACGGGAGAGGACCTCAGGGAGGGCATGCGTTTCCTTCTAGCTAAAAAGTGGCGTCAGTGGTTTTACACGCCCTGACGAGTTTGACTTATGTGGTTGTTGTTGTTGCGAGGCGCCTCGGATATATCGGTCGTTCTCGAACCGATGGAGTCATTTGTTGGCTCATTGACACCCCAAAGGGTGGGGAAACGCAGTGTTCAGGCATTTTAATCCACATCGGTGGACCGGCCCTGACGATCCAAGGGTCACTCGCGCTCTGATCCTGAGGGGCGGGCTAGAGCGTCTCGAATCGGTTGAGGACTATCTTTTGCCTCGGTTCATAGATGGAAACCCAATTTCCAAATACGTGATTCTGCGGTTTTATTTGTAGAGCCTAGTATGGCGACATAGTGGGATGGGGCGCTTATGCCGTCTATGATTGATACTTATGATTTGAAGTTGTTTTATACACTATACACTTATAATAGTATCAAATGATTTCTTTTAAACGTATCAAGCATTCTTGGCTATTATAAGGTAAAAACCCTATCCTCCGGCTTGCGTTGCATTGTGTGATGGGAATTGGGTCTTATAACAGCTTCATTTTTCTTTATTTAGCATTGCGCTGTTTGTTTTATGCACTGGTACTCTTGGGAGGAAACTCGTTCCGTGTTATACGGCATGGTCCCTTGATTTACCTAACTTTAAAAACAAAGATCAATAACTGTTTTAGTTCTCACACCAGTCACATGACTGACCTGGAGTTTATTGTTTTAACCTAAACTCTGGGTGCCCCTATTTTCCGCACGGGCAGCTAGTAGTTTTGGTTTTGCAGATTTATATTCACAGGATCCTGGTTTACAGCTGGAACGATATCCGGAAAGCTTTGTATCCGTATATCTCTTCTATTTGTGTATTGTATTATTTTCCGCTGCTATGTATTTAAATGTAATTTAAATCTCTGATATTTCTGTGTAATATTCATTTATACTCTGTATATTCTTGTAATCTGATGCATTGTTGTAATAAGCAATGAAATGTTCTTCTGTATGTGTTCTGATTTGTCCTGTTCTCAAACGATAGGGCGTTTCGAACGGTCTGGGTCGGTTAAGCGACTGGTTCGGACCGAGCGAAATTCTTTGCCGTGACAAAGAATATATATCAACTTGAATCAGTGGGAGGGTTAAGTACATATCCGGACTGGTGGGTAATATTGGTAATATAGGCCCAGGACCACAAACTTAACCATTAAAATGAACATGCTTGAATCAGTGGAAAGGTTAAGTACATATCGGGTTGGTGGGTATTATTAGTAATATAGGCCCACAAACTTAACCATTAAAATGAACATGCTTGAATCAGTGGAAAGGTTAAGTACATATCGGGTTGGTGGGTAATATTAGTACATATAGGCCCGCAAACTTAACCATTAAATAAACATGCTTGAATCAGTGGAAGGCTTAAGTACATATCGGGATCGGTGGGTAATATTAGTACATATAGGCCCACAAACTTAACCGTTAAATAGACATGCTTGAATCGGTGGGAGGGTTAAGTACATCACGTGTAGGTGGGTAATATTTTGTATATATAGGCCCACAAACTTAAACAGTAGGAAACCCTAGTAACGGGGACCCATTTCAGCAGTAACTCACATAGATGTATCACGGTACCATGAGCTAGGCAGGGTGGGGCACGATTACTGGGCTAATTATAAGCGGTCAATATAGCGGCTGGGGGTACGTCATTGTAGGTTCCGATGGATTACTGGCGTGCATGTACTCCGGAGTGGAAAAAGCAGGCACTGGGTACCACTAGTTTTACACTGTGCATTCTTGAATCGTGTCAGGGTCGCTAACATAAGGATTGATATACCTTATGGTGAGAACAGCAAAGGGTAGCTACACGAAAGAAAGGGCCGATTGACACAGACTAATGGCAAGTTAACTCAGGTAGGGAGCCGATCGATAGGGTAGTAAGGGTACATCTAACATATTCATGGCAATTGGGCTGATTGAGGTGGAATCCTCAAATATAGATGTACACCTAAAGGCTACCACAACTGCGGGGATTGGGATCGTATTATCATTTTATACAGATTACTAGTTAAGACACTAGTTAGGTGGTGCAGAGATTATAGTAATGGGTGCGATCACATGTTCAACCTATCTTGTCTTATATTAGGGTATTGTCCTATGTTCTGTTACTCCTGTCATGATCCATTTTCCTTGTTTAAATGCTAATAATCACTGAACTTACCAGACTTATTGTCTGACCCATTTTCTCTTGTCTTCTTTTCTTCCGTTCCCCCCTCCCCAGGTAGTCAGGGAAGGAATAGCTCAGATTAGTTTGGACCGTTATTCTTTCCAGGCTTGAAGACTCTTTGATGTGTTGCCTTGGACTCTCTCTTCTACTGCTATGGCTGGCTCATGCTTTATTTGGGGAAATCATTTTATGCTTCTTTATTTTTGTTAAACCATACGGATACTTTGGTATTGTAAAATAATCTTTGTACAAGCTGTTTATCAATGAAATAAAGTTTTATTTATTTGTCGTTGCTTTAATTGTTTGTCTTGTAATTTACCTGCATCTTTTACCTATAACTCTCCACCGAAGTTAAGGCATTCCCTTTGTGAGTGACCTTAACAGAGGTGGGGTGTTACACCATGACATTCAGAATGCAAATTTGAAAATATATTCAAATGGACCAAGGAGCCTTCTTTAATGTTACTCTCTTATTTTATTTCCTGGTCAATTGATGTTATAGTATATGTTTTTGTTTACATAACTGCCCCAGACTACTACATATTTTCTAATGTATTGACATGTTCAATTTATTATTATAGCAAAGGTATTACTTATTTTAACATCACTGGAATAATTGATGCAAAGGTGTTACCTGAATCTATATATAAAAATTTTACATCATTTTTTCTAAAAGATATACAAAGTTTTTATTGTTTTTACTTATTACTTTTTTATTTAATAAAACTTGATGCATGAAAACAAAATACTTTCCTCAGATTTTATAAGAAGGAACTATAGAAGTAAGAAGTGTAATAACATGAAATTGGTTAACTTTTTCCTTTTGTACTTTTTGTGAAAGATTTATTGTGGTTAAAGTTTAGTGCCAATTCAGCCTTTGATCACACATTTTACATTCAAAGTCCGTTCTCAACTGCAGCAAAATACTGGTAATATGCCAATTTCTTTGTTTGCTCCATTTAATAAGCAAACCTCAAATTTTGCAAACATAAATATGAAATAATTAGTGAGTGTTCAAATTTTACAACATAATAAAAATTGAATATATACCTATGGAGTGCTTGAACTTGTTCTTGGGTGGGCATTTAGAATGGGTAAGTGGATATGGTTCAGTCTACTTGGGTGTACACACATTTATATTCACATGCATCGATCTATATAATTATTGGTTTTCAAAGAAAATTCATTTGATAAACAAGTTCATAACTGAGTTTAAAATACAATACTTTAAAAAAACCTAAGAAGTTCACTTGGTTTCATATTCACATGCATCATAATGTGGTCTTTCATATTTCAATGAATATACAACTTGTTATTTTTATTTGAAAGTTAACAAAGACAGAGTTGTTTATTGGAGAAACCAAGTGAACACATTCCTTGTTAACAAAAATAACAAGTTGCTTAGATGTTATCAAGTGTTGTTGACCTATGTTAACTAGCTGAAACCAGGATTATATAATTAAAAAGAAAACATCGTTTTTTTATACACAATGTATTCAATTCTAATCTTATTCCTTTGCTTACTTTTACAGTTATTTGTGTTTTCATTTGAATTTCCTTTAATTGCATTTTTAACTTGTTCAATCATCTATAAAATAAATCTATTCAACATATAGGATATTGACAAACATGAGTTCAAGTAGCGAATTAAGTGATATCGAACAAGAAGCATTGAGTTGATAGTTACCCATACTGGAAATAAATAGTAATCAAGATGGATCTTGAAACAGCCATACAGAAATGACGCATTGACTGGAAGAGAATATGTTTTTAATGTGCTCAATGGTCATACAGCTAGATGCTTGGACATGTTCCGTATTCATACAAATGTTCTACTAGATTTATGTGAGGCTCTGAAGGCTCGTGGATTGTTGCGTGATACACAAAATGTCAAAGTTTTTAATATTTTGATTGTAATGCTTGAAATTTGTGTAAAAGATCAAGTTTGTTGTTTGATATTGTAAGTTAAAATGGACTTAGCTGCTTGGATTATGTGCGAATAACATGCAAGTTTTTATGTCATGTTTCGATTCAATATCTTATGGTTTATTTTAGAATACGAATTGTTTTTTCATTTTTAGTTAACTAGTTGTAGTATATACTTTTAAAAATGTAAAGGATGCTACTATTCACACCCCAGTTTACACTACCGACCACCAAAACTAAAAGAACCCAAAATATTTTCATTTTCCTCTACTGGCCACCATCTAAATTAACAACGTAAAAATGGAAAGGCTACCATCTCCCTCATCCAAATGAACGCTTCCTGCCTCGCTTACTTTCCATTTATCATCATCTACATATACGCCCTTCAATCTGAAATGGCAGTTGCTTTTTCTACTAGCACTAGGTCTGTTTTTTTTTTTTTTTTTTTTTTACATTGTTTTCCAACTTTTTTGACTTTGGTTGATGACTATAATAAAATCCAGCTTTTTCACACTCCAATTGTAACCTTGGGTTTCTTCCAAGTCCTAATTTATCGAACTTTAGAATTACAATAACGGTATTTGACTTTTTTTCCCGTTGTTTTATTCCATCGGATCAATGTACTCTGTGAATCAAATATCTAAAGTCAAATAGTTAAAGAAAAAATTTAACATAATCCATTTTCATAACCACATTAGCAATTTTAATTTTTATAAATGAGTACTTACTTCATCAGTTATGAAATGATTCATCAAATCAACATTTATTTTTTTAAGTCATTTGATCGAACATCTTACATCATATTATCACAATCATCATGTTTATCATCCAAAACAATAAGGGGGTTGTCCAATTTATCATCATTCAAATACTCCATTTATCAAACGACAAAAAAAATTAATGTATAAATTTATAAAACAAGGTACGTAATTTATACGGATAAAAAACTACAAGTCAAAACTTATATTGTCATTCTCTATTACAACATCATTAAATTTAATGTCCTTCAAGATTGAAATTTCCAATGGAGTGGAAAAAATATCCTAAAACGCAATGAAAAACCCTAATCATAAAAAAAACCTAACAGCATGTTCTATAAAATAATAGGAAACAATAAAAATCAAACAAATCAAACATTTTTTTATCTTCATCTTCCATCTCTATTAGGCACAAAAGAATATCTGTTTTTGTTAGGATTTAAGGTTTGAAATTGTAGAGAAGTACTTTTTTAGGAGAAGTGTGGTGGTGAATAACCTAATGAAGAAATAATATATAGTGGGCAGAAGAATATAAAAATTAATCATTTGTATTAAATTTAGAAAGGAGGTTGGAAGTGTAAACCGGGGTGTGAATAGTAGCACCCAAATGTAAATGATCTTACATTTTATTTCAATATTCTTGGGCAATAGCCAAAAAGCTATTATGAATAAAAATTCTATCCATATGGGCTTTTCATCTTTTTGACTTCTAAGTCATTACCATGCCAAACAAGTTTTTTGGCTTTTTAACTTTTTAGAAGTAAAAGCACTTTTCAAATAATATAAGTACTTCTATTTTGAGTTGCCAAACAGGCCCTAAGAGAGCAAATCCTTTAAACCCAACTAATCAAGACTCTTGTTTAACACTTTTTTGCAATTAAGTCAGAAAGAGAGCATGATTGCAAAAAGGTTGAATTCAGGGGTCCTGATTGATTGAATATAGAAGGATAAGGGATTTTGGGTACAGGGGATTTGATTTGCAAAGTTAGACATAAATTAGTGGACACACAATCTTAACCATTAGGTTATTTTGTCTTCATATGGAAAAGTAGAATTCATGGGTAATCTAATCTCGTAGATTCATTGTGTCATCAATTGTGCTTAATTATTACGTTCAAATAAACTTTCCCATGTTTAATCTCTGCAATTTTTTCATGGAATTCATGAAATAGTTGAAATGGATGGTGACAATCCCCTTACTTGGCAGATTTTCGTTTTCAAACAAGGATTTTTTTTGCTATTAGCAAGCTTCTAAGAAAGAGCAATCCCTTTCATCCCAACATCCATGGCGCGATGAGGTTGAGGAGGAGTGATTAATTTGAGTTAGGGAGGAGAGTTTTATTAGAATGGGATTGACATGATCTGTGACATATATATATATATATATATATATATATATAATACACACACACACACACACACACACACATATATATATATATATATATATATATATATATATATATATATAATACACACACACTTTTGTCCTGCATGAGTATTAACTTAAACATGCACTATTTACACATGAATGTAATTTGAACTGAATGCTTCCTATGCCATTGAATTGAAGCTGTGCACATACAATTATAATTTCCTTAGGCTTGTATATGTAACGAAGCATGAATTGGATTATCGTATGCACTTTCCTGTACTCCTCTAGAATTTTTATGTTTGTTTTGAATGCTTTTGCGAAATAACTCACGTGTACATATGCCAAATAAGTTGATATTTATAATTTAATTAATAAATATGCACTAAATAGCTAATCTGATGTAGGTTTAAAAAACAAGTTAATTAGATTTTATTTTTTCCTAAAAATTCTACAAACCTCACCATGCAACGCCTAATATATAATACTTTAGAACTAAAATCAATCAGTTGATGGCATGAATCGAAACTAAACAATAATACTAATCATTTGTATTAAACACAAATAAAATTAGAAAGTAGTGGTTGCTACTATATTAAAATTAGATGACAAATCCATTGTGTAGAAGAGAGGATCTTCCGTAATTGAATTGATGTTGAAGAGAATTAAATCTTGAAGTTGAGTTATTCTGTACTAGGAAGTTCCTTAATTATATCACTTTAAAATTTCATATAAATTTATGCATGTGTACATTTTTAATTTTGTTTATGCTTAAATTGTTTTAATTAGAGACAATATAAATTTTGTTAATGGGGGCAAAGAGTAAAACTTTACGTCTAACTTAAGTTCAAGAGAATTGACTAAAAGTCCATATAGAAATAGCGAAGAATATAAGCAAGGCGTTAGAGACTTCATGAGTTTTGTGAAGAATCACTTACCTTCCAGAACAAAAATATGCACTTTCCCTGGTATCAAATGCAGGAACTCTGAAAAGTTCTCCTTGAAAAATGTTGAGAAACACTTGATTATTCATGAGATGGTTAAAACATATAATAGGTGGTTTTCCATAGGGAGATGAACAATAATAACATAGGGGTGAATCACACTGAACAATATTCTAGATCCTCATATCCAAGATCAAATTAAAACCGACTATTGTATAGAGGAAACTCTTAGAAATCTTATAGATGATGCTTTCGGTTTGCATAATATGGCACAAGCTAGCAGTGAAGAGGAAGTTCAACAAATAGATATAAGTTATTTCCATTCTTCCTATGAAGAAAAGCACCAAGAATACGTCGAGGAACTTTTTTCTTCTTATCAGGTAGTATCATCTCTTAGACCTAAAAATATTCTATTACAGGCGATGACACTACTTGATAAGATGTTATTAAAGAGATCATGGAGGATGATTACTATAATTATCAACACGTAGTATTCTATTATGATTGGATGAATGTTGTAAATAATACAAACGGTTTCAAGGTTTTCCAGAACAAGAATTTATTGATGGTGAACTTAAAGAAGATCAAGAATACGATAAAGAGCAAGATGAACATTTTGTTATCACGTTTGAAGCGAATCAAGCATTTTACATAAAAATACACATAATCTGGATTGGTCCTTGTTCGATGCTCTCCTAAACACATGATAGATAACGAAGATGATTATGAAGTACCAACAACCTTTCAATCTATTTTGGGTGCGTTTGATTTTGAACGGGAAGGGTTATTTGGAAGGAGAATTTGAAAGGGGTATTTGAAGAGGAATTATTATGAACGGGAAATGTGTTTTTTTACGAAAGGGGTAGATTTATAATTTTAATTGTTTTTGTTTTTATTATTTTATTGTTTATGTTTATGTTTTTGTGTGTATATTGTCGAATAAGATAGTAGAATGCAGAATACAAACTGCAAAATAAAAAATTACTGAATTGAAATATGCATTACAACATAACCACTACAACACATCCACTACAACACATCCATTACAACACATCACAACAAAACAACCACAAAAGAAAACACAATCACAACACAACCACCAAATAAAACACAACTACACCACAACCACAAAAGAAAACATCACGTCTGTCCAGCCCTCAGCTACCTAACAAAATGAATAACACAGCCCCCTTGTTATGCGGCTTGTCAAGCAGAGAATAAAAAGGGTTATGGCACAAATCAGTCATGTTCTGACAGAATAACCGCCACCTCCCACTCCTGATAGTCATCATCCTCATGGCGTACTGACATGCATAGATCTATAAGCTCGTCTTGGTTTATGAGCGAAGGAGCTGAATGAGAAGGGCCAGCACCGGACCTGACCTGCCTACGAGTCAGACGACTCGAGATCTCAGCAGTATCGCCCCAAATAAAATCACCAAACAACTGAGCCTCCTGCAAATCAACTAGTGGAGCGGTCAGAACTATGTACTGACATTTGTTAGAATGAATGCAGCCTGCAAACATTGAGTCCAACTGTCTAAATCGCGCTGCGGACCCACTCTTGTATTTGCGTGACGTTGCTGGCACCGTCGCCCACCACTCGTCCTAACCATAGACAGTATCCATCTGATCATCCCACGGCCATCTGCCAGTCATTAGCAGTCTGTTCCATGGAGCCCAATCTCTTTTCCTGTTATCGAACTTGTTCTTCATCTGACCAACATTGTACTCCAATCCGGTGCGCTCATTGAACGCTGTTACTATGAGCTGGTACCATTCTCCAACGTTACGTGCACGGGAATTAAGATGTTCCATGCACCCATCTATGAAAGCGTTGGTCATGTCGTTGTTCCATTCAGCAAGGGAACAGATATAAGAGGGCTGAGATGCTGCTATTCTAAAAAAAATTCCAAAATAAATATATGTGGAATTTACGAAGCTAAAAAACACAAATATAAAAGCAGAAACCTAAAAAAATCGATGAGTTGATGGAGATTGTAGCTTGAAATTTCAGATTTGGTGTGTTATTTGGTGATGGAAATGGTTAGAAATGAAGTGAATATATAGCTGAATGGAAGAGGATCGACATTTCCAGAATTTTCGTGGCGTCTAACGTGCATCTGATGCATCAGACGCGAAAGCCACCTTTCCAACCGTTCGTCTCGAAGGGGCAAACGTATGGGTCCCACTGTAGACGCGTCGGATGCTGATGCGAACTTTAACTGCCCAGTTGAAAAATCAAACGCTACCTTTGAAAGAATAAGTGAACTTAGAACCATTATTGAAATGTATATAATCGAAACCAGCCTGATGATTAGATTATTTTGCATGCATTGTGCTTTTTTGATCCATACATTAAGTCTTATTGATGTATTAAACGACCATGTTGCGTATTATTAAAATGTACTGAATTAAAATCAACTTTTTGGGTGAAACTATTTTGCATGTACTTCGCTTGTTTTTATCCATTCATAAACTTTTATTAATGCAATATCCCTAGTTTTCATAACCCGACTCAGCCGCGGTCTGACCTCGAATAACCTTGGATCATCACGGCGCAGAACTCAATCAGACCTCATTCATGCATGAACCCTGGTCGAACCTTCAAACTAGCGGTCTAACCTTCCATTTTACACGGTTAAACCACATTTTTTTTTCCTAATTCTCATTGTGTAATTATCTCTGATCATTTCATCTTTTGTAATGTTTTGAAAATAACAACTAAAATATTTTAAAAAATCATTACTGTTCCAACATCTAAACCGTAAACTTTACCACTTTATTATAAAAACATGTGTTTGTTTGTGTCTTTGCTATTTGATTATATCATGCGATCTATTAATGTTAGTGAATAAATAGATGACTTTCAAATTTTATTATTAATTTGTTCGAGTACACATAAAACTTGATTATCCACATTTCATCCATTAACAAGCACGTATGGTTCTTGACGGTTCGTCCGGTCAGACCTTCAAAATCTTGGACTCTAAGTCCTTATGGGCGGAATATATAAACATTGTCAATATCACTTTATCCTCGAGCCCAACAATGGCAGACCCGTCTGTCCCCAAATCTCCTTCCTCGATCTCCGACGTTCCTCTTCTTCGCTCTCTACCATCTCCGATCCCTCCACGGCTCCTAATCTCACCTTCCTCGGACCCACCTCCATCTCCTCGCACTCTTACCTTACCTTCGGATCTGATTTTACCATCGAGGGGGGGGGGGGGGGGGGGGGTCCTCGCTTTTCTCAACGAAGACAAAGAGTGCTGGGGATTTTTATCTCCCCTCTTTTACTTTCAAGTTCGATGGGAAGAGGCTCGTCCCATTTAAGGAGATCTTTCAGACCAACAAAGTAGAATGGAAAGACTACCTCATAGGTTTTTTCTGGGCGCTCCACTATCGTACATGGTGGTGGTAATACATCTAAAACGCATCTGGAGACCCTCGGGTTCTATCAAAATCAAGTCAAATGGTGACCTCTATTTTTCCTACTTTTTTCCTTTGAAGATAGAAGCAGGATTTTAGAGGCTGGCCCAATCGTCAAAAGAAATAAACTTTTTATAGTTAGAAGTGGGACAAATCGTTGGGTAACATGGATAGTGTTATTCAACACATTCATATATGAATCAAATTGAGGAATGTTCCTTTGTATGCATGGTCAAAATTGGGGATCAGTTGACAGTTGGCTGGCTTCACGCGTAGGAAAGTTTTTATGTATGGATGGCTATACTAGAAATCTAGAAAAACTTGACTATGCTAATTGTCTAGTTGAGATTTGTCCTGATGATGATTTGCCAGCAGATTTCTTGGTACTCTTAGTAGATGGAACAGAACACATGGTTAACGTAACATATATTTGGCAGCCTGATCTTTGCCTTCATTGTAAGGTCTTTGGGCATGTGAAAGAAAACTACCCGAGTTCAAGTAAATTGGTTGAGTCTGGCAAAGGGGACGTCAGTGCTTGTTAGAAATAAAAAAAATTGAGACTTAGACATTCAGAAGCATTAGCATTAGGAGTTCTATTGCCGTGGAAGACCCTTCTACCATGCAATATAAATCTGTTTTAAATTCTGGTGGTGATAAGAATCTGTCTAATAAGGACATGTCTTCTAAGGACGTGCAACATAGCAGTAAAAAGGATTGTAGCTTAGGACATGGTGGTGTTAATACTTTCAATAGTTTCAATGCTCTTGAAACACCCAACATGGTAGCTATGTCTTCGAAGTACATGAGTTTGTATTGCGTAAGGTCATTTATGAGCAGTGTGAAGTGCAGAAGACTTTTGGTTGTGATGTTCAGTGTGAAGTCCAATGTGAAGGAAATGTAGGGAGAAAAAACAAGGGGAAAGATAATGTAGGTATGAGTAGTGGTGGACTAAGAAGTTCCGGTGAACTCAAAGATGGTAAGAGTAGTGATG
The DNA here is from genome assembly GCA_030737875.1 of Allium sativum. NCBI lineage: Eukaryota > Viridiplantae > Streptophyta > Magnoliopsida > Asparagales > Amaryllidaceae > Allium > Allium sativum. Next base: position 39,166 of record JASFAX010003866.1, read on the forward strand.
TCCAATGTATTACAGGGATCATTGACAAGGGCAAACATAAAGTAGGAGCAACCTGTGGAAGTCAAGGCAAGTTAGGCATGGGAGAACAAGCTGAGGAAACTTACATGCACAAGGACAGCTTCAGGCAATAGATATTGGATGATGTAAAGGATTTTGAAAGAGCTATGGGCGTGCTCAGGGAATGGAGAATCAAGTAGTTACTCCGCAGTCTAATATGTTGTCACAATCTTCCCCTTTTCAATTCAAGCCAGGTTTTCACAACAAAGTCAGCCCTAGTAACAAGCTAGCCAACTCAATTGCGAAGCCAACTTCTGCCTCAAAACCTGATGCTAGCGGTAACCAAGGAAATGAAGCCACCTCCTCAAAGAAAAAGGGCAATCCAAAAATGGATAACTCTATGGCCATTGGTTCCACTAGCAGCTTACAAACCCCCTCCTCCTAACTTAGCCGTTGTACTAGCCTCGAATTCAGCACCTGCCTCTAACTCAGGTCACCTGCCAGTCACTAGGAGCAGGCTGAGGGGTCTCCAATTCACCAATGGTTAGTTTGTGGCCTGCTGAGCACTGGTGAGTCAACAATGGGCTTTCATGAATAAAAAAATGAACAGATTTTAGTGTAGTTGGTAGCTTGTTAGGTTCCTTTAGCTACATGTATGTTGGGTTTGTATTTTGCTTTTGTATGCTGGACCTTTCTCTTGGCCCTTCTCCGTGCGTGGAGCGTTTCTTTGTTTGTAGTTGATACATGCAATGTTTTTCTGTTTTTATTATTTTAATATAATTAAATCTCACGGAGCACTACAAAAATTTGTCGGCCTTGCCAATAATTGAACTGGTATTAATGTATTGTAATGACCCAATTTTTTAACCATTTAAAATGTTAAATTATATATAAAATTTTAAGTTCCATCGATTTGGAACCTTATTAAGACAAATTTGATTATAATTACATGAAATGATTAATGAAATTGTAAATTATAATCTGGTTAAATTATTATAATGAAATTTATAATTTTATAATGATTTCAAACATAAATTTTGATTATAATTTAAATTGAACTAGGAATAGTTGTGATGAATTTATTATCAAAAAATTATTGTTAGAAAATGTACATTTTGCATTAAATACAAATGGTGTTTTAATGTAACTAAATTTGACAATATAAAATTTATAACTCAAGCAGGATTGTGTTTTAGTGAATTTTGATAATTCCACCGCGTTTAATGTAACACCTCGCCCCGAGACCCACCTTAATAAAGAGTATTACAGAGTAATACTGTTTATTAAGGCGGAGAATAGGGTTGGATAGGAGAGACCTCTTGTAATCTTGTATTAAACAAGTCCTAAGTACGTCGATGAAGGCTCTAGTTTTTATTTATTTATTTATTTATTTATTTGTGGTTCGACATACTTATTACTTAATACAATATCACTAGGGTTTCAGGATCGATTCAGAACAAGATAGATATAATGTAATAAATCACAGAACATAAAACAGTTACATATATATAATTTTTACACACATCAGGTAGACTATAAATACATATACATCGTTACATTCCCACAAAAGAATATATATACATCAAAAGGTGTCAAGCACGAATATGAGTATAGTAACTAAACTTGTCTAAGAAATATAAAGCGAAGAAGTCCATTAAAAAGGGCATGCTACGAAATAAAGAACAACTTCCATAATTACCTGCAAATACTCGGTTTGACCCGAGCATTAACACACATGAATCAGTCTAGTTGAGATATTATAACATCATATAATAAATATTAAGCACAGATAAGTGGTATTCTTTAGATGGTAATATGACATGATAACTCCACGTCATGACGATTAGGGATTCACACAAGTTGACGACCACAAGAAAATCCAAGAGTTGTAATCTCCAGAATAGATCAAAAATGAGGAAATAATACAGTCATCATCGTCATGTATGTGACTTATACTCGCATATGTGTTTGTTCACCCAAAGTGAACACTTCATGAAATATCAACAACTAGCCAAGAAAGACTAAGGATCAACAAGATTACACAAACGGATTTAAAGCATCACTAACACTCCTTCATAAAA
>JASFAX010003867.1:0-22500 GCA_030737875.1 Allium sativum
TCGAAGGATGGAGAATTTCGGGTCCTTATAGAATGCGACAAATGTTAGGAGATTCCTTGGTTTAGCTGGATATTATCGATGATTTATCAAGGGTTTCTCTAAGATAGATGCACCATTAATTGGGTTGACGAAGAAGAACCAGGTTTCATGTGGGATTCGAAGTAGGAATGGCAATGAGGAGGGTTGGGTGGGTTTCTAGTGCCCTAGACCCAACCTAGACTTTTTAAACCCCACACCAGACCCGTCCCGTAGACCCGGTGCGGGTCTGGAATTTTGCCTAGTACCCGAAACTCGTACGGGTTAGGGTAGACCCGACTGTCCCCACGACCTGGTGATACTGTGTTCTAATGTATACAAATTTATACACTTATATTTTTTATCACTAAATAATAAATTGTATATATATTATAATGTGTTCACAATGATAAGAGAATATAATAAAATGAGTTGTAAGATAATAGTTCGAAATGTATGCATTTGCTATTGTATGATTATCATTGATGCAACATAATACTATGAAAAAATTATAGTTTGTTGATTGAAAGAATATAATATTCAAGTTATAACAATGTACACCTATGAAGATTAATAAGTAATAAGTGTTTTAATGATGTTTCAATCATGTGGGTCGGGTTGAGGCGGGTTAGCCGTGTCCCAGATCCGACCCTAGAACCGAACCTCCAAAAGTGGGTCGCGGGTCTACCCTCCTCGAAGACCCTATGGGGTGGGTCTAAATGGGTCAAAACATGGGAGGATCAAGCGGGTTTGGACCCTAGACCCGCCCCATTGCCATCCCTAATGCGAAGCGTGAACAAGCCTTTGGAATTCTGAAAGAGAGATTGACGAGTGCTCCTGTTTTGACTATTCCAAGTGGGAATAAGGAGATGATAGTATATATCGATGCATGTAACATCGGACTTGGAGTAATGCTAATGCAACAGGATAGAGTTGTAGCCTATGCGAATCGACAGTTGAAGCCGCATGAAAGGAATTACCCGACTCACGATTTAGAGTTGGCGGTGACATTATTTTCTCTGAAGATTCGGAGACATTATTTGTTACGAGTAAGATTTGAGTTGTTTACGGATCATAAGTCATTAAAGTACCTTTTCTCTCAAAAGGATTTAAATCTTAGCAACGATGGTCAGAATTTTTGGCATCATATGAGTTTGGGATAACCTATACTCCTAGAAAAGGTAACGCAGTGGCCGATGCGTTAAGTAGAAGACATGCGAGTTTGGGAGCCATGTTTTCCAAATGGAAACATCTTGAGTATTTAACCGGATTTGATTTCATACCTCATTGTGAGTTAGAGCCTGAGATATTAGCAAGCTTTTCAATTAAGCCGACTCTCATCGAAAGGATTGGCAAAAGCCAAAAATGAGACAATAAGATTACTGAAATCATTTGAGAGTTTAATATGAGAATGTAACCCAAGGGATTTAAGGATTATGAAGTCGATCAAGATTGTTGGCATTGCAAGAATGGACGATTGGTTGTTCCTGATTTGAATAGGTTAAAAGATGAAGTTTTAAGGGAGTGTCATCACTCTATATTGACAATTCATCCTGGTGGTAATAAGGTGTATCGAGATATGAAACGTGTTTACAACTGGGAAGGTATGAAAATGGATGTCGGGAAATTCATCTTGAAATGCATGAATTGCTAGTTGGTTAAAGCCGGATAGAAGAAACCGAGCGGACTATTACAGCTATTGGAAGTTCTTATGTGGAAATGGGAGCAAGTGTCAATGGATTTCATTGATGGATTACCTAGGACATGGACATGAAATGATAGTATTTGGGTCATCGTGGACCATTTGACCAAAAGCACAAGGATTATTCCTGTCAGATCAACTAGGACTGCATCGAAGTTGCCTGAGTTATATCTTAAGTGGATAGTTAGATTCCATGGAATTCCAAAGAGTATTGTTAGCGATTTAGACCGATTATTCACCAGTGGATTCTGGAAGAGCTTGCAAGAAACAGTGGGAATCAAGCTTTGTTTGAGTACGACATATCATCCCTAAACAGATGGTCAGACCAAGAGAGTTAATCGAGTATTGGAAGTTCTTCTTAGAGCTTGTGTACTGAATTTTGGAGTATTGTGGGAAGGTCATCTACATTTAGTCGAGTTTGCTTATATTAACAGCTACCAGTCGAGCATTGGAATAACACCATATAAGGCGTTATACGGTCAACTGTGTAATTCTCTATCTTGTTAGTTAGAGACTGGAGAGAAGTTGGTACTTGGGCCTGAAATGTTAAGATAGACATCAGATAATATTGAGATCATTTAGCAATGAATGAAGGCAACCCAAGATCGTTAGAAGATTTGTGCCGATAAGCGATGAAAGGATATGGAATTCTCAGTTGGAGATATAGTGCCTGTGAAGGTCTCACCTCTATAGAATATGGTTCATTTTGGAAATAATGAAAAGTTAGCGCCAAGGTTTGTTGGGCCATTTTCGATAGTCAAGCGTATTGAGAAGCTCTCTTATAGACTGGATTTACTTGACAAGATGGCGGGTGTGCACAATATGTTCATTTATCATTTCTATGGAAGTTCATGCACGGTTCGAATGTTATGGTATCTCCTGATCGGTATGAAGATTTTGAAGTCGATCCTGAAGTTTATAGACCTCGTAAACCGCTTCGCATCAGAGGGAATGAAACAAAACAATTTAAGAGGAAGGTTGTCAAACTAGTCTGGATACCATGGAGCGAGAACGATGACAATTGCACATGGGAAACGGAAGAGAGTATGAAGTTGACCCATCCAAAACTCTTTGAGTGGTAAATCCATTATATCGTACCTTACTTATACCCTTGTGTCTCACACTATTAGAAGTTCCGCATGCTAGGATAGGATTTTGGATGCATGGATTATTGGATTCTAGATTGATGGTATATTGGATACTCGTGGATGGCAGGCATGGGGGATGTGATGATTGCTCATGTTTTGCTTGGAATTTTGGGGGTGAAATTCCTAAAGGAGGGAGAATGTAACAACCCGTATTTTACGTATCGACCGATCATAAAATAACTATATTTTATTCCCTAGTGATCAGATCATTCTCAGATTTTAATACATTGTTCATGGGGATGTAAGACATGTCTATGATTTTTACCGAAATTACTTATGACCATTTTACCCTTGAGTTTACTGTTTGGGCTGTAACTTTTGATTTAAGTTGAATCAAGTGCTAAAATCATTCTCATTGGATCATGATGGTTGTTTATGATTCCATAGAGTGGTCACAAGAAGGATTTAGTTAGCGGTTTGGGAGGAATCACTATTTTAAGTTTCAACTGTAGTTAGGCAGACTGATTAGTGGGCTGATCAGCCTAGCTCATTAGGCTAATGACCTGCAGATATAAATAAGGGTGTTTAGGAAGAGAACTAGGGTTACTCTCTTCATTATAACCTTTAGGTTAGGCGCCTGTGATTCTCCGGGTTCAACCTAAAACTCTAATCCTGCATTCTTTTCAATCAAATTCACTGTAGATTGCATCTAGAAGATATATTGTTATCAAGGGAGATTAGAACGCATCAAATTGCATCAAATATGGTGGATTTCATCCATATCTGATCTCTTGGTGTTTGCATTGGATCTAGAAATTGGTGAGTGATTGATATCTCTCACACAGAAGCAGAGGATTGTATGGGTTAGATCTATGTTAATTTCATTCATATATGTTATAATCACCTTAGATCTAATCATATATGTTCAATTCCAATTTATAAACCCTAGAAAAACCTAATTTGATCATATTAACCAGATAAATGCTAGATTAATCATGTTTACACATATGTTTAGATCCAAATCATGTTAGATCTTACGTTTATGATATGTTTATGCCATAATTGTGAGTTGTCCATGTTTGTATGTTCAGTGTTGTATGAATCGATGTTTGTTTTGATTGAATTGATTGCGTTGTTTGTTAGACTTGGTTGTCGCAAATCTTAGGGTTAAAGAACAAATCAAATCAGAGGTTCAGATGATTGGATTCAGACGAAATTTGGCGGAGGCTCTTTAGAAGACTGTAACACCCCGTAATTTGAACATAAAAATTCACAAATTAAAGTATACTTAATTAAGTGAAATGGGTTGCGCAGAGAAATATATATATATTGATATATATATATATAATTGAAAATTAAATAAATAAATATGCAAAAATGTTCAAAACAGCGAATTGGGAGAGGGGAATAACCGAACCGACCGATTTTTGAGGTCGACCCGAGCTCGCTAGGTCGACTAGGGGTTAATCCAGGGTGTTTGGCTGTCAACCCGTGGACCGATTCGCTAAAATGCAGATTTTGCATTTGAATGGTTCTCATGGTTCAGCTTTAATCTAAAGGCCCTAGATGGTTCCTACACTTGACTTCTTCCCCAAGACATGCTTTGATGGCTTGGATTGAATCTAGGGTTAATCCTATGACTAATACTATCCTAATCCTCTATAAAAAGACCCCTAAACCTAGCCTAAATCAACATTATTCAATCCTACAACTAAACTATGTCAAATTTGTTCCTCTCATGGCCTCCACTCTCATGCTAAAATTCCTAAGCCTATTTCTATGAGAGATTGTGAGTTCATACAAGTGCTTTCAAACTTGTATGAGTGTTCTTAGTTTGCATTCAAGTCAAGTTGCAACAATTCTATTTCAAAGCAAGGATTTTTATTGATTTGGCGCAAGGGTTTTTCAATTGGGGCTTTCATATTTTGGTGCTTGCATAAGGGCTTCGTCTCAATCTTTATAATAAATATTCATTTGTGTCTTCATAGCGTAGTAAGCCCTTTTCTACTTTCTTTTTATTGAACTCTAAAGTTAAATGAATGATGCAAGTTTGGTTGATCATTATATGCAAGTTTGGTTGATCATTATATGCAAGTTTGGTTGATCATTATGCAAGTTATGTATGACACATGTTGCCATGTTATGCAAGTTTGGGTTGATCATGTCATCATGTTATGCAAGTTTGGGTTGATCATGTTATCATGTTATGCAAGTTTGGGTTGATCATGTTATCATGTTATGCAAGTTTGGGTTGATCATGTTATGCAAGTTTGGGTTGATCATGTTATCATGTTATGCGAGTTAAACTTGAGTTTATGACCTTAAAGCTTCAAGCTTTATGTTAAAGGTTTCATTTTGGCAACATGAAAGTTATCATATCCCTTATGATAACTTGCATGTGAGGCCAAATGTGAACTTCTAGCAACTTCTACATGTTATTTATCACCATGTATCACTCATATGCTAAGTTTGGTTTTATGCATGCTTTTGAAGCCTAATAATGCAATATGCAAGTATATGAACATATGTACATCTCATATGCCACCATGTTAAACTTGTGGCTTCAACACCTTTTTGTCATGATTATGCCAAGTTCCCTATTTTATCCTTTATGCGTTGTTGCGATTATGTAAACAATGGGATTACGTTGGGGTTGGGTAACATAATGACATGAACATGGTTTTTATAACATAACGTGATATGTTAACTTGTAATTATGTTTTGGAAACATAATGGACATGACACTTAGAAAATATGAGTGTGGCCAACTCGAGGTTGGGTTGAGTTTGTAGCATAAATCTACCCGGACCCGCCCGGCTTAACTAGTGGCTACAAAGAATAGGACCCAATGTGAGAAGTTGGTCATGTTGTGCACGAACCCGAGGTTAGACCAGGTTGTGGTGTAAAGCTACCCGGACCCGCCCGGCTTAACTAGTAACCACAACAAGGTCTAATGTGAGAGGTTAAAGCACATTAAGTTAATGAATGCCTCCTGATTAGGGTTAAGTCGTGGTCCACTTAATACTTAACTAATTTGGGCTTGATGGATTAATCGAGGTTAAGTCAGGAGCCTTGGGTACTCTTAACCAATTTAATCCACGTGTGGATCGGGTTAACCACATTTAACCCGTTAAGAAACCCTAGTTGCGTGGTCCTTTTCAGCAGTAACCTCCTTGGTAGTATCATAAGACCCTAGGACTAGGCTAGGGTGGGGCACGATTACTGGGCTGATTGTAAGAGACCAAAAGAGACGGCTGAATGATGCCCCGGTTGTTCAGGCGGACCATGGTCGTGCACATCATGTCCGGAGTTGAACACGGGCACCGGTAGGTTTGGACTGTGCATCCTGTAATGGTGTCAGAGGGTTACATCATAAGGCCTGATACACCCTAGGGTGGACCCTGCACAGTCAACTACATTACATGATTAGGCCGTATGTCACCGACACTTGACGAGTTAGGCTTATAGGGAGCCGATCGACTAGACCGTGTAGTTGGACCTTGGTTTAGGTCACCTCATTATATTGGGCCAAGCTTGGGCCAAGGGATCAATTCTTGTTTTTACTTGACATGTTAGAATGCTAGTACACCCGTGGTGCAAAACTTAACCTTAATTATGCGATGACACCTTTATCTATCTTGTTAGTTAATCATCATGCCAGCATGTTGTTATCCTTATGTTCATCTCAGCTTCTCATGCCAGTTAACTTTACTAGTTCATAGACAGGTAGTAGTAGGGCTTACCAGTCTTTTTGACTGACCCGTTTTCTTTCGCCTCTTTTCTTCCGTTCCCCCCCCCCCCCCAGGTCCTCAGGGTGGGAACATTGGAGCTTAGCTTGGATCTTTACAGCTTGCTTACTGGATTTGCTCATGTACGGTCTCGGACATTGAGCTAGTTATGGTTTATCACTTCATTTTGGGGATAGTACTTTATGTATTTCAGTTTTTCAGTTTATGCTTTTATCTAGACTTTGTTGTTGGAAAATAATGACCAAGTACTTTGTTGTAACATGACTATGGTTTTGAAATGCTAAGTTTTATCCGCTGCTTTACTACTCTGTTTTACTTATATGTTCTGTCTTGTGATATCTGCATGCATGTTTACCTTGTTTAACGCCCCTCCAAAGCTAACGTCCTTGCAAGAGTGGCATTGGCGGAGGTGGTGTGTTACATTTGGTATCAGAGCATAAGGTTAACAATATTCGAGCAAAAGGTTTTTAAAACTTACCTTTTGAAAAACTATTTTCAAAACCAATTAAGTATTTTCCAAGAAAAGTCTAGTTATTTTAAAAAAAGGCTATTCCCCAAAAGCCATAGCACTATCCTTCGTTCCTTCGTTCTGAATCTATCTATCTTTTTCTTCGTTTCAGTATGGCCGATCGCTTTAACATCCCGGAAGACGTACAAGTACCCGTCTGGTTCCGGAGATTTATGGAGGCAAGGGCGAATGAAGCCGGCCCCGCAAACATTCCTCCTCCTTCCCCCGTCACTAACATCTCTCCTCCTCCCGTAGCTGAGGTTCCTCCTCCCCCTCAGCATACACAAGTGAATTTCGCGGAGCTTTGCAAAGACTTTAAGGCGATGGGTTGCAAGAATTTTGACGGAACGGAGACTTCTGTGGAGGCAAGAAACTGGTTAAAGGAAACTGAAGACCTCTTTGATATCTTGGATGTGGAAGATCGTAGGAAAGTTCTGTTGGCGGTATGGCTATTGAAAGGGGAAGCCGCTTATTGGTGGGTAGTCATCACCACTATTAGACCCATTGAGACTTGGGATGACTTTAGGAGAAGGTTTGGACTAAAGTTTCTATCATCAACAGAAGAGAACCTTCAGCTAGAGAGGTTCCTATCACTAAAGCAAGGGGACATGACCGTTAGAGAATACGTGGATAAGTTTAATCAACTTGCTCAGTTCGGTCTAGAATGGGTTAACACCGCTCGAAAGAAGGCCCTACGCTTTGCTCTAGGATTAAATGAGCCATTGCGTGGTTTGGCCATATCTCATATACCCCTGGGGGCGACCTTCGAGAGTTTAGTGAATATGACCTTACTTCAAGAGGAAGATAAGAGTGGCAAGAAGGAGGTCAAGGCAAATGAGTCCCAAGGCAAGAAGGAAGATACCGAGGAAAGAGATAAGAACAGCAATAGCAAGAACAACAAGTTAAGAGAAAGGAGGAAGTGCAACTTCTGTGGGATTACTGGGCACATAGCCAAAGACTGTAGGAAGAAGAAGAGGAAGTTGGGCGAATGCTTTCACTGTGGAGAGCCTGGACATCTTAGCAAGGATTGCCCCAAGAAGCAAGGACAAGGGCAAGGGCAGAATCAGCGTGCAGGACCTTCTGGAGGGCTAGTGCATACTCTCAACATCGCTCCAGTTCTTGATCGAGGTAGTATTTCTGTAGAAAACCTTGTTTACATTTCTGATTTCCCTGTTCATACCTTGTTTGATTCTGGCGCATCGCATAGTTTTATTTCTGATTTTGTTGAAGGTTTGCACCTAAGTACTAGCCTAGTTGAGGATCCCGTTTGTGTTTCAAATCCAATTGGGGGTTCCGCCCATCTGTCTATGATTTGGGTGGATTTGAAAATTTCTATTTTGGCCGTAGAATTCACGTGTAGTGCTTATGTTCTCGGGGTCACGGGATATGGGTTGGTCTTGGGCATGGATTGGTTGTCCAGTTATGGAGCCATCCTCGATTGTGAGCATAGGGTGGAGAGGCTCATGACTCGCCTCGGTAATACCCTAGAAATTTCTTGTAACCCTAGAGGTCCCGTCATGTTATGTTATCTTGAATCTCTCGACTCGTCCATCGATGATCTGCAATCTGTAAGCGTGGTCCGAGACTATCCCGATGTCTTTGAAGAAGTTAAGGGATTACCCCCTAAACGAGAGATAGATTTCCGCATTTATCTAGTCGATAATGCCAAGCCAGTATCATTGCCTGTTAGGCACATGGCCCCTCGTGAAAGAAGGGAGCTCACTAAGCAAATCAAGGAGTTGCTTGAGAAGAATTTTATTAGACGAAGCATTTCTGAATGGGGTGCTCCGGTGGTATTCGCTACTAAGGCGGATGGTTCGCTTCGTCTATGTGTTGATTATCGAGAATTGAACAAGTTGAAAAAGAAGAATAGGCACCCGTTACCGAGGATTGATGATCTCTTTGACCAGTTTGTTGGTGCTTCTGTTTTCTCTCAGCTCGATCTAGCCACCGGATTCCATCAGCTTAGAGTGGCTGAGGATAGTATTGATAAGACTGCGTTTAGGACTCCAGATGGATTCTTTGAATGGCTTGTCATGCCATTCGGTTTGACTAATGCACCCGCCTACTTCGTAGATTTGATGAGTAGGGTGTTCAGAGAGTTCCTTAACAAGTTCGTGGTTGTCTTCGTGGATGATATTCTGATCTTCTCAAAGGATGAGGAAGAGCATGCTAGGCATCTCAAGGAAGTGATGGATACGCTTAGAGCGCATCAGTTGAAAGCCAAGTTCTCCAAATGTCATTTCTGGAGAAGGGAAGTTCGGTTTCTTGGACATATAGTTTCTAAGCAAGGCATAGCGGTGGATCCCGCGAAAGTGGTTGTGGTTCAAGACTGGAAGACTCCGAGGAAGGCAACCGAAGTAAGGAGCTTTCTCGGTTTGGCGGGCTACTATAGGAAGTTCATCAGGGACTTCGCTAAGATTTCGGCCCCTCTTACTAAGTTAACGAAGAAGAACTTTGTCTTTGCATGGGACTTGGAGTGTGAGCTTGCTTTTCAAAGGCTCAAGAGAGCCCTTACCTCAGCTCTAGTTTGGCAACGTGGATTGGCACTGTTTTCAAGAGATAGTTTTCTGCGTGGGATACCGTATAATATGTAAACGAGATCCAAGATTCACTAACGAATCTTGGAAAGCTTGCATGAAACCATGAGCACGCAGTTATGTTTAAGCCAAGTATTTTAGGCAAAGAATAAGTGGAAGTGGAACGAGAGGCAACGGTGAAATGAGTTCTAATTCATATTTTGGGAACAAGAATTAAGAACTACGGAATTGCGAAGTTAAAAGACGGTCAGGGCACGATGGGATTAAGCACAAGAAAATGCGGCTTAGAAGATCGAAGACTAGATACGCGCATTTAATCTCTTTCTAAGAGTATATCCTTGATCCCTATTGTTCCGTAGAGCTTACTCGCATGCTATCTTTTAAGTATATCCTCTCGGCCCTATCCTCAATCTTAGATCTGTTGCAAACCCCCTAAGGAGTATGACTAGCCTATTTGTGATATATGGTTGGGGTGAAGAAGTTCGTCACCAAACTATTTGGGCTTTATGGGATATGGGTAATAATTGATAGACTTACGAAGAGAACCCATTTTTCCGGTGAAAAGCAAGAGGACCGTATCATGGCTAGCATCTGTTTATCTTCGAGAGATAGTATGGTTGCATGGAGTTTCTTCTAGCATAGTTAGCGATCGTGACCCAATTTTCACTAGCCAGTTCTGGAACAGTTTGCAAGAAGCGATGGGTACACGATTGAATCTGAGTACAGCCTATCACCCCCAGACGGATGGCCAAACCGAAAGGGTGAATAGAGTGCTAGAAGATCTCTTGAGGCTTTGTGTTCTCGACTTCGGTGGTACTTGGGAAGACCACCTTCCTCTTGTAGAGTTTGCTTATAATAATAACTATCAAGCCAGCATAGGGATGACACCATTTGAAGCTTTATATGGGAGGCCGTGTAGGTCACCATCTTGTTGGTGGGAGACAACAGATAGACTTATACTTGGGCCCGATATGATACGAGACACATCCGAGAAAGTTGAATTAGTAAGAAGAAGGATGAAAGCGGTCCAAGATAGACAGAAATCCTATGCTGACAAGCGAAGGGCAGATTTGGAATTCGAAGTGGGAGACATGGTTTTCGTGAAGGTTTCTCCTTTGCGAAATGTGGTACGTTTTGGAGCAGCGGGGAAAATGGCACCAAGGTTCGTAGGACCCTTCCCTATCATAGAGAGAATTGGAAAGATGGCCTATAAGGTGGGATTGCCCGAGAAGCTAGCCGGAGTGCATAATGTCTTTCATGTCTCGCATCTCCGAAAGTGCCTACATGAGTCCGCTGAGGTGGTTGAACCAAGCATTCTTGAAGACATTGAGGTAGAGAAAGAAGCAACCTTGAGAAGAGCTCCGATTCGTATCTTGGGAACAGAGATCAATAAGCTAAGGAATCGAGAGGTCAAGTTGGTGAAAGTTCAGTGGGGTGAAGCCGACGAAGATGCAACTTGGGAAACCGAGGAGAAGATGCGTGGGCTTTATCCATTTCTTTTTGAGGGTACATTCTCGATCTCTTTTCCTAATTAGCATATCTTTCTTTTTATCCGCGTTTATCTTGTTTATCTTGTTTTGTAGATCTTGTCATGAGAACCTTAGGTAGAAACCCTTGGTTGAAACATGTATTTGAAACATGTTATGCTTGATGGTTGCAAGTGGTTGCAAGTGTTTGCACGTGGATACTCGTGGATGCATGATACACATTAGGCACTAAGATCGGCTCACACACTTTCATGTTGCATATGCATGAGTGCTTATACTTATTCATGGATGAAACTTGTTATGCTATCACGTGGATGTTGCATATGGATGAATGTTATGTGCACTCATGTAGAGACTATGAGTTATGTTAGGAATTTGCATACATATGGACTCATTTCACCAACATATTTTGCATTAAGGAGGTTTACTGTATCAGTAACCGCCTGATTTTTGCATTAGATAAGTACATATAGACACACCTTTGCATATGATCATACAACATTTAGAATCCTTTAAGGACAATGACTGCACGTGGATGATGTTTTGAGTAGATGGATGATGGATAGTAGGATACGTTCTTCCTAACTTGGAGATTTCGGGGACGAAATCCTTTAAGGAGGGGAGAATGTAACACCCCGTAATTTGAACATAAAAATTCACAAATTAAAGTATACTTAATTAAGTGAAATGGGTTGCGCAGAGAAATATATATATATTGATATATATATATATATATATATATATAATTGAAAATTAAATAAATAAATATGCAAAAATGTTCAAAACAGCGAATTGGGAGAGGGGAATAACCGAACCGACCGATTTTTGAGGTCGACCCGAGCTCGCTGGGTCGACTAGGGGTTAATCCAGGGTGTTTGGCTGTCAACCCGTGGGCCGATTCGCTAAAATGCAGATTTTGCATTTGAATGGTTCTCATGGTTCAGCTTTAATCTAAAGGCCCGAGATGGTTCCTACACTTGACTTCTTCCCCAAGACATGCTTTGATGGTTTGGATTGAATCTAGGGTTAATCCTATGGCTAATACTATCCTAATCCTCTATAAAAAGACCCCTAAACCTAGCCTAAATCACCATTATTCAATCCTACAACTAAACTATGTCAAATTTGTTCCTCTCATGGCCTCCACTCTCATGCTAAAATTCCTAAGCCTATTTCTATGAGAGATTGTGAGTTCATACAAGTGCTTTCAAACTTGTATGAGTGTTCTTAGTTTGCATTCAAGTCAAGTTGCAACATTTCTATTTCAAAGCAAGGATTTTTATTGATTTGGCGCAAGGGTTTTTCAATTGGGGCTTTCATATTTTGGTGCTTGCATAAGGGCTTCGTCTCAATCTTTATAATAAATATTCATTTGTGTCTTCATAGCGTAGTAAGCCCTTTTCTACTTTCTTTTTATTGAACTCTAAAGTTAAATGAATGATGCAAGTTTGGTTGATCATTATATGCAAGTTTGGTTGATCATTATATGCAAGTTTGGTTGATCATTATGCAAGTTATGTATGACACATGTTGCCATGTTATGCAAGTTTGGGTTGATCATGTCATCATGTTATGCAAGTTTGGGTTGATCATGTTATCATGTTATGCAAGTTTGGGTTGATCATGTTATCATGTTATGCAAGTTTGGGTTGATCATGTTATGCAAGTTTGGGTTGATCATGTTATCATGTTATGCGAGTTAAACTTGAATTTATGACCTTAAAGCTTCAAGCTTTATGTTAAAGGTTGCATTTTGGCAACATGAAAGTTATCATATCCCTTATGATAACTTGCATGTGAGGCCAAATGCGAACTTCTAGCAACTTCTACATGTTATTTATCACCATGTATCACTCATATGCTAAGTTTGGTTTTATGCATGCTTTTGAAGCCTAATAATGCAATATGCAAGTATATGAACATATGTACATCTCATATGCCACCATGTTAAACTTGTGGCTTCAACACCTTTTTGTCATGATTATGCCAAGTTCCCTATTTTATCCTTTATGCGTTGTTGCGATTATGTAAACGATGGGATTACGTTGGGGTTGGGTAACATAATGACATGAACATGGTTTTTATAACATAACGTGATATGTTAACTTGTAATTATGTTTTGGAAACATAATGGACATGACACTTAGAAAATATGAGTGTGGCCAACTCGAGGTTGGGTTGAGTTTGTAGCATAAATCTACCCGGACCCGCCCGGCTTAACTAGTGGCTACAAACAATAGGACCCAATGTGAGAAGTTGGTCATGTTGTGCATGAACCCGAGGTTAGACCAGGTTGTGGTGTAAAGCTACCCGGACCCGCCCGGCTTAACTAGTAACCACAACAAGGTCTAATGTGAGAGGTTAAAGCACATTAAGTTAATGAATGCCTCCTGATTAGGGTTAAGTCATGGTTCACTTAATACTTAACTAATTTGGGCTTGATGGATTAATCGAGGTTAAGTCAGGAGCCTTGGGTACTCTTAACCAATTTAATCCACGTGTGGATCGGGTTAACCACATTTAACCCGTTAAGAAACCCTAGTTGTGTGGTCCTTTTCAGCAGTAACCTCCTTGGTAGTATCATAAGACCCTAGGACTAGGCTAGGGTGGGGCACGATTACTGGGCTGATTGTAAGAGACCAAAAGAGACGGCTGAATGATGCCCCAGTTGTTCAGGCGGACCATGGTCGTGCACATCAAGTCCGGAGTTGAACACGGACACCGGTAGGTTTGGACTGTGCATCCTGTAATGGTGTCAGAGGGTTACACCATAGGGCCTGATATACCCTATGGTGGACCCTGCACAGTCAACTACATTACATGATTAGGCCGTATGACGCCGACACTTGACGAGTTAGGCTTATAGGGAGCCGATCGACTAGACTGTGTAGTTGGACCTTGATTTAGGTCACCTCATTATATTGGGCCAAGCTTGGGCCAAGGGATCAATTCTTGTTTTTACTTGACATGTTAGAATGCTAGTACACCCGTGGTGCAAAACTTAACCTTAATTATGCGATGACACCTTTATCTATCTTGTTAGTTAATCACCATGCCAGTATGTTGTTATCCTTATGTTCATCTCAGCTTCTCATGCCAGTTAACTTTACTAGTTCATAGACAGATAGTAGTAGGGCTTACCAGTCTTTTTGACTGATCCGTTTTCTTTCGCCTCTTTTCTTCCGTTCCCCCCCTCAGGTCCTCAGGGTGGGAACATTGGAGCTTAGCTTGGATCTTTACAGCTTGCTTACTGGATTTGCTCATGTACGGTCTCAGACATTGAGCTAGTTATGGTTTATCACTTCATTTTGGGGATAGTACTTTATGTATTTCAGTTTTTCAGTTTATGCTTTTATCTAGACTTTGTTGTTGGAAAATAATGACCAAGTACTTTGTTGTAACATGACTATGGTTTTGAAATGCTAAGTTTTATACGCTGCTTTACAACTCTGTTTTACTTATATGTTCTGTCTTGTGATATTATGGGGACGCCCGTTGAAATCAGATTCGATAAATTTTATACCCTGGGCAGTCATGATGGGCCTAGTTTCTTCGTTGAGTAAGGAAAATATATGAGTTATGATGGCGTATGGTAGTTTACCTAGACCCAAGGTTTTTTCATTAGCCCTTTTGATTGTTGCAAGCAAGTTCGATTATTAATGGATTCAAGGCTATAGTCGGTGATAACTAGGATATTGGGTGCTATGGATGTTATGGTTAATGGTGTACTTTCTTTCTTTTTTCCGCTGGATAGACCATCACTATAGGATGTCGAAGAGAAGCGGGATTATGGTTTTCCTCTCCTATTATGTAATGACATGTGATGGATGATTTACACGTGTTAACTTATTGGTTGTTGGGCAGATCAGATGATTGAATCGCATATACTCATATTATCCTATGTAACTATTGTTGGTTATTTTATCGCTCACTAAGACTGTTGTCTGACCCAAGGTTTTATGTTTCCCTCTTATTACCTTAGGTTGTTCATCAATGTTGTTGATGAGCAGACTGAGTAGCAGGTAGCAAGTTTGGTGTTGTTGATGTTGCATGGTGACGAGCAAGAGGCTAGCATACTATTACTACCTACTATTAGATATTTCTTTTCTATTTCCGTTATATGTTGATGGTATTGAGACTCTGAGGGATGTAGTGAGGCATATTGTATTCAGGGATTCATGTACTCAAATGTATTGTACTTGACATTCTATGGTTTTATGAAGATTTGATTTTCTGTTCAATTATGCTTCACTACTATATCATGTTGTACATATTATTATTATTATATATTATCCACACGTTGTGAGTTATACGACATGTTTCATTTCGAGTTATTTTACCTTGATGATCGTCCCGTATTAGCCTGACACGTCATACATTGCGTCATTCCTTAGTTCGATGCAGGAGGTACATGGCAGTCGTCATAGAGGACTTGAACGCCTTACCATCAAAGTAAAACAAATGAACCACCAAATGAAAAAAAGATGAATTTTCCAAACAATGACGAGTCGATCATGATAACACTAAAATAGACGTTGGCATGATAGATGTTGGCTATAAAGGGTCTATAACAATTCTTGTTGATTCGTCAAGATCAGGATTAATAGCCGAAGAGCTCAATTATTGAAGATCAGTAACCCTTGGAACTTACTCTACAGTAAAAGCACATCGTACATTCATAAGGCATGCTTTTGGAAAAAAGGCAGAGTAGGAAGTGTTAACTTGCTTTTAGTAAAGCAATTTTCCACTGGTCTTTGAAAAATCAAAGTGAAGATGAGACAATCCGTGAGCTTGAAAACATGCTCCGAAAGGCAACAACAATGGACTCATGAAGTTTGAAGTACAATTTGACTAAGTAAACCACTTGGTATCGAGTGCTTTTCATCGCTCTTTTGACCCCTTCAATTCTATACACCTCAACCTCAGGTGACGATGACAAACCGATTTTCTCCAAGAATAGATAAGCAATTCTAAAGGTTTCAAAGAAGAAAGTAGGAAAAGAGGAGCAATATGAAGTGAATCATAAAAAAACCTTAACCTTCAAAGGAAAGAGTTTGAAACACATCAAAATAAATATAAGAAGATCAAAAAAGAGAATAATTTTCAGCAACAAAAACGACTTGGTATCAAGAGGAACCTCTTGACAGACAAATGTCTTTTTTAGTCTACTTATGTATTATGTTCTACATTGGCTACCAAGGCTATTGATAAGTTTTTCTATAAATACTAGCTCTACGACATCTAAAGTAAGATTTTCTCCCTTAATCATGGTTGACATCCATCTTGACCTTCTTGATCTTTATCTTAACTCGTACCCACTTCATCAAACACCGTGGAAAACTCCATTGTAAACCTGGGATTTACTAGATTATGGTTTGATATGTTCAAAATAGCTGTAATCTAAAGAAGAAACAACTAATTAAAATAAAAAATAAAGTTGATGTAGGATGAGGAATTTGCTGAACCACTATAAAAATTACGTTTTCACATCTAATTGGTGCTTTCAATTGATTTTGGGTGTTTGAGCTATTTTTGATGTAAAGCAATTTCAAGATAACATCCGGTTTTGTGATGGACATTATGCATGTGATCCCAAAGGGGAGTGTACTCTGACAAATATTCTTCCCTTAATAATACAGTACGATATAACCAAATTGCCCCTTTAATTTTCGGTAATAGATGACCGTTTGCACAACTGATTTTCGGTCATATAACACAATAAATATATGAAATGAACACTTTTTGACCGTTTTAATCTATTAAATTCATGCCCAATGGTAATTTTGTTTGAAAGTTCGAATTTTTTTAGTGGTTGGAGGCATCCTTTAACCATTTAGCGTGCCCTTGACAAACGACTACCTCTTATCAAAGTGGAGTGTCCTTACAATGCCCAACAATGCAATCTGTGAAAACAAGCTGGTGAAAGGCCCTCAACCTTCCATTTCCCTTCTCAGCAGTCTCGGTTATTTCACCGGTCAAAATCTTCTGTAGAGCGAAGTGCCGGTTCTGCTGTTGAAAATTTGGGGTATAGACAAAGATGAGTGCAGGTGTGATCAATTCGAACTCCCATGGCAATCTCGACGAGGAGATTGCTCAACTTATGCAGTGCAAGCCTCTTTCTGAGCCAGAGGTTTGCCTTCCCCTCCTCGATTTCTTTGATTATTTGGATTATTTTATTGATGATACTTTAATATTGAGGTTCTATTCAAGGATTTTGGGTCTGTTGGATGCACTAGATCAAGAGTTTTGTATATGAATTTCTTAAGGTCTTTTTGTAGTTAAGGTCCGATGTCAGTGAAGAATGATGAGATCTTTTTTCCTCTTTTTCTTCCGAAGGATGGCTCTGTATTGGATCTGAGTACTGTAGCGTGTAAACGCATATATAGATGCTGGCGGAGTATACTTGTCAACGTATAAATTTTGATTGTCAATGTTACGATAGTAATAGTACAACAGTAATTTTTTTTTTCTTTTCGAATTTATTGAGTTAATAATCAGATAAAGGCCTTAATTTAGCTGAATAAAAGAAGCATAATTTAGATTTATTAGCATTATGGTTGCCTGTTTCAGCATTATGATAACGTTTGCTTACAACTTGACATCCTTGGCTAAAAGTTTGAAAATTCCTTAAAAAAGTTTACGAAGATGTTTACTCTTTGGACAAAGATACCAGGATAGCATATCCGACGTTAATTATTGAATCACACATTATATACAGGATCAACCATTTGCTTTTATGCAGTTAATGATTCTGCAAATTATAATTTTTAAAATTCCTCTCCCCAAAGTAATTTGATAATTCCTACCAAACCATCATCCATCAGGCGATGGTACGTCTTTGCAATATAATTTCCATAGGCATGGTTATGATGATTTTAAGATATCGGCTTTCTTGCTATTTATGCTTTACAGTGTATATAAGCACGTGAGGCTTGTTTATATAATGTCCATGGCAGGTAAAAACATTGTGTGAAAAGGCAAAGGAAATTCTGATGAAAGAAAGCAATGTCCAGGTAATGTTTGCTAGTTCTGTATCATTTTAATACTGGTCTCCTTCATTTATTTCATATCGCATTTCAACTTAGATATACTTCTTTAAATCAACTGCAGTGCTTCAAGTGTTTTATCCACTCTTTCAGCTCCTGTGTCAGAGAATGTACCATTTTTAGATGTATTATATGGGTTGCCATGTTTTTTTAACTGCATATGATATCTATTGACGGGCTCCATTTCATGACCTTGTACGTCAAAAATGAAGCTGTTGCAATATAATGTGAGATAGTGTTATGAAAATCAGCTGCCTCGGCTGCTCTCTAACATTGTTACCATTTACAGTTCATTTGGAACTGTATAAACTATAATTTGATGCAAAATACCTAAATTGTTACCCATAAAAATACTATTGGGAATTGGACCCTGGTCGTTTAGCCTAAAGTACCTGGTGATATAATATTCAATAGGCAGTGCCCTAGACATGCCAAATGCATAAAAACTTGGTAGGTTACCTGATTCATCCTATATCTGCATTGGATGTAAATGCTTGCTAAGTAATTTCTGTAAGCCATGTATAGGGACATTGAGGGAAGAGAACGTAGTTGTTATCTCAAAATAACTTTTCATTTCACCTAGCACTTTATTTTATTTTTCTTCTAAAACACAGCTGTTTCAAGATAAGTCATCAAAGCATACATACACAACAACTGAACTACGAGAAGAATCATACTTTCTGCCACCTGGCAACCCTTAGTCTAAACAATAATTATTTGGTTTTTAGGTAACAGTTAACTTTTGTTTGGATGAGCAGTATGTAATATAACACCCTAATATGGACATATTAGCAATTATAATAACTAATCAAAATCATAGTTGGACTGTATTGTGTAGTGCATTACTGTTTTCCTTTGTTTACTGTTGAAATTGATCGTAGAAATTTTCCCTGCATCTACGTAGTTTGCCAAGCTGAACCGTGATCAGGATCTTTTATAATTACGAGTACATGCCTATGAAAAAACTCTGATCTGGCTCTTTTATAATTATGAGTACGTGCCTATTAAATTTTAGTAAGTTTTAATATATATGTATATATAATGCAGCCTGTTAGAAGCCCTGTCACAATTTGTGGTGACATTCATGGGCAATTTCACGATCTTGCAGAATTATTTTGGATTGGTGGGAAGGTAATTATTTACAGTTCAATTAAAAAGATTTAATCAAGTGGCCATGCTACAGACAAAAACAGTCAATAGGCGAGTTCCTCCTATGGGGACTGGTTTGTTCATTGAAACATACGAAAGTTAAATATTCATATTCTAGTCTTGTAGGCAGATAAATGTTAATAAATAAATGATCAAAGAAGCAAGCAAAGAATAGAATCACACAAGATTTAACGTGGAAAAACCCTTTTTGGGAAAAAACCCACGGGAGAAAGGCAAACTTTATTAATTAATTGATGGAGTTTTTTACAAGCTTATTTTCATACAAACCATAGCAATGAATTTATATTCTACTTTCATGCAGCCAAATAAGGAGAGAAAGAATAAATTAAAGATCTACTTTATCCTTTAAATGAGGTTGCTAAAAATATCTCAATCAAGAGAATAAATTAAGGATCTCCTTTATCCTTTAAATGAGGTTGCTGAAAATATCCCAATCAAGAGAGTAAATTAAGGATATAGATAAGATCATTTAGGTGACATCAGCTGGACCAATTCTAATGAGAATTTCGGATCACAAATTAACAATCTCCACCTTGAGACGAATTCTCATCTTGAAGTAGAAAGATGAACTACAAAAAACGAACTCCTTCAACAAATAAATATCTGCCTTACTCTTGAAGGAGTTCGTTTTTTGTAGTTCATCTTTCTACTTCAAGATGAGAATTCGTCTCAAGGTGGAGATTGTTAATTTGTGATCCGAAATTCTCATTAGAATTGGTTCAGCTGATGTCACCTAAAAGATCTTATCTATATCCTTAATTTACTCTCTTGATTGGGATATTTTCAGCAACCTCATTTAACGGATAAAGGAGATCCTTAATTTATTCTCTTGATTGAGATATTTTTAGCAACCTCATTTAAAGGATAAAGGAGATCTTTAATTTATTATTTCTCTCCTTATTTGGCTGCATGAAAGTAGAATATAAATTCATTGCTATGGTTTGTATGAAAATAAGCTTGTAAAAAACTCCATCAATTAATTAATAAAGTTTGCCTTTCTCCTGTAGTTTTTTTTCCCGAAAAGGGTTTTTCCACGTTAAAACTTGTGTGATTCTATTCTTTGCTTGCTTCTTTGATCATTTATTTATTAACAATAAATATGGTTGTGATGATTATTTCGCTACTGTTGTAAATCTGTATATATTTTAAGTTGGTAGTTTAGTAAATTCATTCTATATCACTAATCCATATAGTCTAGAAAGCTGTTTTAAATTTAGCATGTTAATCATTCATCTTTCTCTGGATGTTTTATTTTGATGTTATCAATCAAGAAAATAACACGAAGCTTAATTTTTTTTTTTGGGGATTATATAATAGTTGCAAAAAGTGCCCCAGGGTGCAATGAATACATCTGTGCCTTCTGTTTCCATGCATGTCATGGTAAATGTGAAACGGATTTACCAATTGGCATCCAGTCGAAGACACGTGATGTAAAGAATTTATACTTTTTTTTTCTTCAATTTTTTCTTGAAAATCTTGTTTTTCTTTCTTTTACACTGATCCACGAATGTGTGAACGTGAAAATGATTTACCAATTGGCATCCAGTCAAAGACACATGACGCAAAGAATTTATAATTTTTTTTTTCAGTTTTTTCTTGAATATCTTGTTTTTCATTCTTTTACACTGATCCACAAATGTGTAAACATGAAAATGATTTACCAATTGGCATCCAGTCATGGTAAACGTGAAAATGATTTACCAATTGGCATCCAGTCAAAGACACGTGACGTAAGGAATATATACTTTTTTTTTCAAAATAAAATTTGAAAATCTTGTTTTTCGTTCGTTTGCACTGATCCACAAATGTGTAAAAGTGGATATTCGTTATATAATAATATATTGTTTTTAGATCGATTCTCATTCTTCTGTTGCATGTTGTAGAGAGAATAAGAATTACCACTATTAAATCGTGGACACTTAAATGACTACTGCATGTAGTAATCATGAAAAAGAAATTCAAACACATCTATGTGTTACTCTATTTTATCATGTTGTACATTTATCACATATGGAAGGATTTATTATCATTTTAGATGAATCTTTCAGATGTTTCTTTTTTCAAAAAAAAAGGGTTTTTGTTTATATATACACATACATGCATATATATGTATACACACACACATACACATATGCATACATACATGTGTGTGACACACACACACTCTCTCTCTCTCTCTCTCTCTTTTTTATTTTAAATACACTATATGTGGACAAATTGATACATAACTTTAATTAGTCTTTTACAGTTCGGTACGAATGTGATATACCAAATAATTAGAAAAACCTTGAACTAACATGACAGAAATATATTAGTTTAGCTTCATTTGTGATATGTAGTATTTTATTTTTGGATAGGTGTGCTGTACAAATATTGGCACTTGCCATGGCCACTCTGTGTGGCCAAGACTCTAGAAAGATTTTGCGCCATTTGTTATAGATAATGCTGGGTCACTGCAATTATTTTATTCTACGAAATACCATCAATAATGTGGGTACAAGTAAAATGAACACACACGCAGAGTGTGTAATATTCAGTATATATACATTTATGCATGTATATACAGCAGTGTTGTAAAAATCATTCTAGTCTCCGCCTAGGCGCTAGGCTAGCATACCGCCTAAGTTCTTGCCTAGTACGCTAGTATGCCTAGATGAGATTTACTACATTTTTAAGCATATAAACAGATTCATATCTATGCACCAATTTAGGTTTTACTGATACTTCTTATAAGCATGAAATTGTTTGTTTCTAGCGATTTTGTCTCCATTGTTACTTCTAAATCCAACCAAATCCCTGATATCTCGTTATAGATCATTTAGTACTAAAACAAAAAACTAAAATTTTATTCAAAATGTATGAATTTATCAAAAACGCATAGCTTCGATTAATCCATGCCTTGCGATTAATCCCTATTTCATGCCGCCTAGCGATTTTTACAACATTGATGTACATACGCGCATGAATGCATGTAATGGGGCTTTCTGAAACTCGTCTAAATTTGGCACTGGAAGCACGTGATAGGATGAATTTTCTTCATTGTTCTTTATAGAAAAAAATTCCAATTAGAGTGGACTGGGCGTAAACTGCATTTTTAGTTTCTTTTACTTGGTAGATTCGATTCCTTTTATATCTGAACAACAATCAGAGGGGAAAGTTTCCTTTTTCTCTCTATGATACAAGATCCTTGCACAA
>JASFAX010003867.1:27500-41242 GCA_030737875.1 Allium sativum
GTTCATATTAATGATCTTGAAATTATAATTTTATGTAGCAGTTTGCATGGTGCTTTCTGCTAATTTTTTAAAAATCTTGCCATTGATAACTTACTTTAATAAGCACATTATATGTGCATTGTGATGCACCTATACAGAAGAAGAGAGGCATATATCATACTTGTGATTATATAAAAAAGTGGCATATATTTTGGAAGTTTAGTACGTCTTTATGATAGATTTATATTGTTAATACAGTTTATGTAGTGAAGATGACAATGTCTTAAAACAATAACCATTGAATCTGAAATTGCATAAATTTTTATTCAAAACCTTTTAAAATTTAATTTGATAATATAAAAGAAAGAATTTTAGATTATAACATACGCTTATAGTTTCGTTGATCATTTTCTTATGATTTATCATTTTTGTCAGGAATTTGAAATGACAGATATAGTTAGATTTTATTTTGATTTCTTTTGTATGAATATAATTTGAGAATTAGTTAGACGTGGTTTTAACTACGCATATGTTGTCCTTTTGATTTTGTTTGGCTTATCACATGATATAGTCTAATTTCAAAGTTAGTTGGATGAAGTTTTTTTTTTTTTTTTTTTTTTTTTCATTTCAAATTATATGTTGTTTCCATTCACATGTATTTCCTTGATTTTGAAAAAAATAAACACATCCAACATTGTACTAAAATACACAAAATATTAACTATAATCTTGACAAAAATCGAATGAATAATTTTCGGATGCCGATTCCTTCATATCTGCGCATGTACTTTTCGGATGCCGATACCTTCATATTTGCTTATGTATTTATGTTTTCTAGATATTGAATATTTATTCTCTTTTCGAATACGGATTTCGAATATTTTGAGTATACATTGACAGACCTAGTATTTAGCAGACACTTCCTTAAAGTTTACAAATTAAGGCTTATTTTCTAGGTAGTTCAACCAAAAAAAGAAGAACCCATGTGTTTTAAGGGTTTGCTCGACTTTAGTCCTTAGACTTCATTCTTCGGTTAATCTTAATATATTTCAAACTGATTTTTCTAAAACAAAAGGACCTGTTTGGTTTTATTTTGCCTTTTATGTTTTACATTCTCAATATGCACTCCAAAAAACGAGGAGAGCAGAGAATTAAAAAAAAAAAAAAAAAAAAATCTAAGGTGGTGTTTGGTTTTAATTAGTTTTGTGTTTTTAGTTTTCAATATCATTGTTTTTAAAAAAACCCGCCTTGATACTCGCCTCAAGGCCCGTCTCGAGGAAATAAGAGATAAAACGCCTTGAGACTTATTCCAAAAGGCCTTTTACCTTTAAAGCTTACGCCTCAACAACTTAAGGCATACAAAGCGTACGCCTCGCACGCTTCAAACAGTTGAGGCATACGACTTTAAAACCTTTTTATCTTCAGCTGCATATTTTGACACATAAAAGTCATTCAGCTTTGATTATTTAATGGAAATAAAAAAAAGACAATTTAAGGAAATAAAAGTTAGTATTTTTTACTTTTCAATTTCAATATCAACATGATCAAGTAAGATTGTTTACGAAATAATGATCATGAGCAATTTAATGAATTTTCTCCTTGTTATTCAAAGAACGTTTTCCAATAAAATTGGTTAGATCTCGAAATAAATTTTGCAAATCGATTTGAATTGATAGAACGTATCAAAATTGGAGTTTGATGTAATCTTCAAATAGTTTTAAGAAATCAAAATTTGAATCATATGAGTTTCAATTATTTATTTTTAATCTATAATAAAAATATATATTTGGTAGAAGTCGGATCTTAAATTATTCATTTTCATTTTTTACATCCGTTAATTTAAAGTGCTAGAATTTCTTGATTTGTTTTTCGTTTTATTTCTACCCGAAGAGCTTACGCCTCAACGTTTCGAGGCTTACGCCTCGCCTCGTAGACCTGAAAATGCCTCATGTATGCCTTTTGCGTTTTAAAACTTTGTTCGGTATTAATTACAAAATATAAGAAGAGTTGAGGAACGATGGAGGAAATGAAAGGAGATGGATTGAATTCATGCAACGAAGGGACGACGGAAAAATAAATCGGCTCACATTCTTATATTACTTTCCAAAACAAGGAAAACGAATAAAAGTTGTTTTCTATTTTGTGTGTTGACCTCGTTTTCTAAAACGGCTGTTTTTCGCAGAACACATGCATTGTTGGCATTTTTACATGACGAAAACTAAAAAGCTAAAATGGATAAACCAAACGCCACCTGAGTGCTCGGTTGGTTTCGTTTTGGAATTTGAGTTTTGCATTTTCAGCTTTCATTAAACTAAGAAATATGAAAAGAAGATGTAAATCTTAGCCATTGTGACGATCGACAAACAATGGAGGAGTGGGATTGTTTTCCGTATCTTTGTTACCTCCCAGAACATGAAAAATAAAATAAAATTGTTTTCTATTTTACATGTTTATAAATTGTTTCGTTTCCAACAATACGCACGATGGACACTTTTGTTTAGATGAAAATACGAAACTAAAAATGACAAGCCAGGCGGAGCGTAAATTTCTTAAATTGATTAAATCTTTAGAAGAAAAAAAAATTAGCTTCATTTTTGTTTGTTGAAGGAAACAAAGTATCATAACCTGTGTCTAAAGTAAGCAAGTATCTGATATTTGGGTTTATAATTTATTTTTGTTGAACCTGACCTGACCCTTTTAGTGCGGTGCTTTTTGTAATGGTTCGCTGTATTTCAGATGATTAGGGCTGATTTTATTACTTAATTATGTACTGCCTTTTGGGGCCTTCCGGCTGTAAGTCATAAAGTATTGGATTATGTAGCTTATATATGAGGTTTAATTGTCATCTGTAAAGGTATTTTACACAAATTAGTAATCGAAATCTACTAGAAATTTCCACAACCTAGCAAAATTAACTGAAAATTCTACTGCAAACTCAATATAGAAATTTCCACAACCTAGCAAAATTAACTGAAAATTCTAAAACTTTGAAAGATGAAACTGGGTTCTTTAACCTCGATAATGGTTCACTTGGACCCTAATCCAAGTTTCCACTGTATGCCTTAGCTGCATTATGATAGACAGTGGACTTAACATGATGGCTGTTTAGCTCAAACAACTCCTTGTTGATGGTATGTGTTGAGATGCTAAAATAATATGTTCCATGGTTGCACATTTTCCTAGGTGGAATCTGAAATATTTTGTCTACATGGTGGCTTGTCTCCGTCAATTGATACGCTTGACAACATACGAAATTTTGACCGTGTTCAAGAAGTGCCGCATGAGGGACCGATGTGTGACCTCTTATGGTCTGATCCGGATGAAAGATGTGGTTGGGGAATTTCTCCTCGTGGTGCTGGATATACCTTTGGTCAAGTATTTCTTTTTGCCACTCTCTCTTTATATATATATATATATATATATATATATATATATATATATATGAGGAGCGTTCCGCTACACCTCTTATATTTCACGTGAACTTTCCCCCTCAATCTTAGCCACCCATATCCCCACTCATTCTCTCTCTTCCCACTAAGAAAGAAATTTGAAATGGGAAGAGAGAGAATGAGTGGAGCAATGTATGACTGAGATTGAGGAGGAGAGTTCACATGCAATATAAGAGGTGTAGCGGAACGCTCCTATATATATATATATATATATATATATATATGTGTGTGTGTGTGTGTGTGTGTGTGTGTGTGTGTGTGTGTGTGTGTGCGCGCGTGCGTGCGTGTGTGTGAGAGAGAGAGTGTGTGTGTATGAGATAAGATCAAGAGCACCCTAAATAGTGCTACAACCCTCTAATTTCCACCACATTCTCGTTTCTCTCCTCCCGCTAACTTTTTCTCCCCTCACTAACTTATTTAATATTAAATAAGCAGCTGTGGTTGAGGTGCAAAAATGGTGCCACGGAAGAGGGGTGTCATATAAACCCCCTTCTCTCTCTCTCTCTCTATATATATATATATATATATATATATATATATATATATATATATATATATATATGGGATAGGATTAGGGAGCACCCCTGAATTTTAGCCCCTCATTTGCACTCGAACAACAACCACTCATTTATATTAAAGAATGTGAGTGGAAAGTGAGAGAATGAGTGAAAGGAGAGAGGGGGTTGTGGAATACTTGGTTGTGGCTGAGGGGCTTTTGGGGTGCTGCACTGTTTGGGGTGCTCTCGAACCTGCCCCTATATATATATATATATATATATATATATATATATATATATATTACGAAAAAGATCAGAAACACTGACATCGTCAGTAGGCGAGCGTTCAATGGCACCCCAAATAGTGCAGCACCCCTAAATGCCCCCTAATTTCCACCACATATTCCGTTTCTCTCTCCCTCCACTCATTCTCTCACGTCTCACCTCCCACTCACTTATTCTAATATTAATGCTCGGTTTATATGGGGGGCAAATGAGGTGCTCGCTATTTGGGGTGTCTGGAGCTAGTTACAAAATTAAGCATCATTTCTGTTTTATACACATTAAGAATGCATATTTACAAAATTTGATCTTGTAAACACGCATCTATAAAATAGAGAATATTTCGAGTAAGTTTAGGATGAGGCTTATTTTGAAATAAAGTTTTATTGGAAGCCTATATTTAAAATGAGCCTTTTTTTAAGCCATTTGCTCGATCACCCTAAAAACAATTTGTTGTTTCCTGCGAATAGACACTTTCCGGCGGACCGATAGATAAATTACACTTTTACCCTCGTGAATTTCACTGATTATACTAATTTGCAGATTCTGACAAAAATTATTTTGGGTATACTAGCACAGTTCATTTTCTACCATGTCACAGGATATATCGGAGCAATTTAATCGTGTGAATAACCTTAAACTGATAGCCCGGGCTCACCAATTGGTCATGGAAGGATATAACTGGGGTCATGTAATTCTTTCATCTTTTCGTATAGTTTTTAAATGTTTGTTTTTCTGTAAAAACATTGAAATGCATGATTGAGTTATTAATGCTTTCAACATTTTTGACAGGAACAAAAGGTTGTAACCATTTTCAGTGCGCCTAATTATTGCTACAGGTGCGGGAACATGGCTTCAATTTTAGAAGTTGATGATTGCAAGGGCCATACATTTATTCAGGTATTGTGATTGTTATGATACCCTATCATTTTCTACCATTTCGGAAATTGCCTTGCTAGTGGGGGAGCCGCATCTGATATGTGACCATGTCAGTGTTTCTGATCTTTTTTTAGTATGTTAACACTAAGATTTTGGAAGTACGTGTGTGCACTCGCTTTTGCAGTCCATGTTATTAGATTATCTGTTCACTTGCAGTCCATGTTATTAGATTATCTATTCACTTGACGCCTTATCTCAAGTGACAAGTAAAAAAGAAAATTTGAAACCAATCATCATTGAATAACCAAACAGTGTTGGACTCGTGAACCCGGCACTGAGCCTTATATTGTTAGTATAGTGAGTCATGCAACCCTTATCTAAAAACCTCCGAAGTAAAGATAATCCTGCGATTAAATATGCATGATTACAGCGCTAAAGTATTGTGTCGAGCCTGTGCCTTCCAGTTAATAACCTCACAGTACAATTGCAAAATTCTTGGTTATATGTCATCCTTGCTTTTCTTTGATATGCGAGCATGCAATCGATCTTAGAGAATGATTATCATTGATATTGTTCCTGAACAGTTTGAACCAGCGCCCAGAAGAGGGGAACCTGATGTTACTCGCAGAACGCCCGATTACTTCTTATGATGCAATCCAAAGTATTTCGGTGGAAGTCACACTTTATGCAGCGAAGTTGCTGTGAAACATCACACCATCAAATTATCATGTTGTAGTGAATTGCTTGGGGGTATGAAATGCAAACTGCTAAAGGTGGTGGATGTGCATTTTTTTTTTTTTTTTTTTCCATTTCTGTGCCCCGTAATTTCATATTTGTTGTCGTGTTCAGTTCCAATGAAATATAATATTTTTTGAGTTACTCTGTGATCTTAAATCCTACACCGATGAATAATGCCTAATTGTCCTTGCATTCATGGGCTTGTTATGTTTTACATCGAAGCCATTTGTCATCTACATTGCTCAAATTTTTTTCTACTTTAACCTTTTCAACTATGTTCATCTTTCTTAGATAAATTGATTTATCTCTTACATAAGTTTGTCCATCCCGTTGATGTAATCGTATAATGAAAATTAAATTCAGTTTGTTTCTAACGAGATTATGCTCCATAGTTGAATCTACAAATTGGTCCGTCGTTAATACCTGTTTTGCATGAATAACATGTTTGAGGTTAGGTTTAATCTGAATTGTTAACCTAAATAAGTTTTTGGAAAAAAAATACCAATTCTAGATTGTGGAAAATAGGGAGAAGAACAAATTTAACAAAAAGTTTGATGAAGATGAGAGTTTAGAATTTAGCGAGAAGGACAAATGTTAGTGTAAATGGGATAATGATAGTAGACTCCCTGAATTTCACTTTTAGTGTAAATGTCACTTCTTAATTTTGGAACTTTTATACTTTTCACCAATTTTTTTGTAAAGTTTGTTCTTTAAAAAATAATCCTCGATTGTGATTTGTTTCATGTTCACTTTTTTACTTTTTCAACTTTATGCATAGTATGGCAGTAATTTTGTTCAAATCGCAAGCATGTTATCAGGGTTGATTTTATTCATGATGATTTTATGTGCTAATTGTTGTCAGTGCTAATATTGTACCTTGATTTCATCATTGTTGCCCTTAGCAATCTTGATTTTGAGATTGTTGCAGTATTAAATCATAAAGGGATTCCCTTTATGGCAAGGGTACCTGATTAAAGTGAAAGCAATTTTAATACGAAGTTAAAAACACAAACTTTAGATTGTTGGATTTGTTTGTCTTTGTAAAACATGGAATTTATGTGGTAAATCTAGTGGTTGAGATTGTTTATGTCTAAATTTGTGTCTCCACTTTGTGTTTAAATAGACTTTCCCTTCATATAATAATTCAATAATATGCCTAATTAAAACCTGCAATTACTCTAGTCAAAATGAGTGCCTTTGAAAAGAAAAGAGTCCCTTTACCTAAAGTACTTTGTAATGTTCCTATATCGACTTAGAGTGAAACACTATACAAAAAACAAATAGATTTAAATAGGTTTACCATATCATAAAACATGAACCAAGAGAACACTCAAAATTATCTTTATCAATCACGAATGCACAAAAAGCTAAAAGAGAAAGAAAAAAAGGTAGAAAAAAAAAGGCGATTTGTTTCAAAATTTAGCCTTGTTTTGTAAATATATTACACTTTTAGCTATATTTCAAAACTAATGACAAAGATAGCCCTACTTTGATCAGCTAAGCATTGGATTTACCACAATACATCGATGTCACATGAAATGACATTAAAGTAACTTTTTATATATTTTATTTTACAACGACTCTGTTTTAAATGGAGCCAATATAAAATTTCGAAAAGAATCCAGACGTCATTTGAATGTTGCATATATATATATATATATATATATATATATATATATATATATATATATATAACACATGCAGTCAATGGAAAGTAAAATAAAAAGATTACGTTAGGTTATCTGAAATGATACTAGAGTATTTTGGTCAAATCAATGCTGAACTGATTAAACAGAGCTACGTTTGTAATTAATTTTGAAACTGAAGTATTTACGCAATAAGTTTGTATATTCCGCCAAACCAAAAAAAGTTTTCTTGAAAAAACACTTATACGAGCCATCTTGAACTCTAAGAGCATCACCAACAGTATTACGAAACGTAATATTACATGAAATATTCAGTGGTTGAGCCAATAGGCCTACGCCGATTTAATCAGCTCCCTATATTAGGCGCTGATTAAATTAACACCTGGTTGTAAGGCGTTGTTTAAGTCAGTGCCTTATGCCGGGGCGTTGATTTAATCAGCGCCCAAAGATAAGGTGCTGATTAGATCAATGCCCAAAGTCAACCTTTTTCAATTTTTTTCCTAATCGAATATCGTTGTGAGATGCCGTCTCGTATGACCAAAATCGATAGACATATCGTTAACGTCTTTGTTGATCGTTGTATGTTTCATATTGGTACTTCGCACGATATTACTATGTTGTTAATCATGTGTGTTTTCCAAGCAAACTGGTACTTTACACTAACTTTCTTTACATAACGTTGCTACAGTCTGTATCCTGACACTGAATACGACTGGACACTGTAGCCACTTAAGTGGTTCCACAAATTCTTGTGACACTGATGCAACTAGGCACTTAAGCCACTTTCTTTACGTAACGTGGCTACAGAGATTCTCCTGATATCGAAAGCGACTTGACAATGTGACTAGCAACATGTATTGTAGTTGAGACCTTTTAAATTTTGGATTTCTAAAGCTTATAAATGCTCATCTTCTTTTGTAGATTTAAACATAACTTACTGAATAAATATGTCGATCATTAATTTATCCTCTTTCGAGTTACATGTTCTCGTGAAAACATATATTGAAGTTGATCGCAGACACAATTTAATGATGCAAAGAGGTGGGGGTTTAAGCTATGAAGGTGTAAAAACCCGTAACTTCCCCGTGAAGGAAAGCGCGGATAGTTCGAGAACAAGCAACAACAGAACGCAGACGGAAGAACATTTCATTGTATATTACAACAATTCCATCAGAATACAAGAATATACAGAGTATAAATGAATATTACACAGAAATATCAGAGATTTAAATTACGTTTAAATACATAGCAGCGGAAAATAATACAATACACAACTATAAGTAATACGCGGATACAAAGCTTTCCGAGTATCGTTCCAACTGTAATTCAGGATCCTGTGAATATAAATCTGCAAAACCAAAACTACTAGCTGCCCGTGTCAAAATAGGGGCACCCAGAGTTTAGGTTAAAACAATAAACTCCAGGTCAGTCATGTGACTGGTGTGAGAACTAAAACAATTATTATTCTTTATTTTTAAAGTTAGGTAAGTCAAGGGACCACGCCGTATAACACGGAACGGGTTTCCTCCCAAGAATACCAGTGCATAAAACAAACAACGCAATGCTAAATAAAGAAAAATGAAGCTATTATAAGACCCATGTCCCATCACACAATGCAACGCAAGCCGGAGGATAGGGTTTTTACCTTATAACAGCCAAGAATGCTTGATACGTTTAAAACAAATCATTTTGATAGTACTATAAGTACATAGTGTATAAAACAACTTCAAATCATAAGTATCGATCATAGACGGCATAAGCGGCCAATCCCACTATGTCGCCATACTAGGCTCTACAAATAAAACCGCAAATGTCACGTATTTGGAAATTGGATTTCCTTATGTGAACCGAGGCAAAAGATAGTCCTCTACCGATTCGAGACGCTCGAGCCCGCCCCTCAGGAACAGAACGCATCGTCCCTTGGAGCGACAGGGCCGGTCCACCGATGTGGATTAGATGAAATCCTGAACACTGCGTTTCCCCGCCCTTTGGGGCGTAGGTGAGCCAACTAAATGACTCCATCGGACCCGGATCGTCTGATCAAACCGAGGCGTCTCGCAACAGCAACAACCACACAGGTGAAAAGTATATAAATGTCAGGGCTGGTAGGTCAGTGGCACCACCCTAGCTAGAAAGAAACGCATGCCCTCCCTGAGGTCCTTCTCCCGTTTTTGGTTCACAACCGGGGTGTGAGGCTCGCGAATTCACGTCACACAAAGCTATGCCACACAGGCGGTGCTTTGATCATCAACCACAAGACTTTGCTTTTCAACAGAAGCCTTGATCATTTGCCACTTAGGCATGCCACACAGGCAATTCACTCTATGCGTTTGATATCCATCAGTATATAACCCCTGAGCTCGTACGTCTCAGAGAAGGGCGTTAAGCAAGAGAATAAATTCTCCGCCGCCAAACATATATATAATTAATAGAAATCAATCACACAGACTAAAATCCAATGTCACACACACACAGTCCATTTACAAGTCCGATCTGGGTCTGAACGAAACCGGAGGCACCTAGTACCCCGCATCTCCATCGATCTCCAAGTACGTCTAGACGATCACCAACTGTTTCCATCTTCTTAGGTGTACAGCCCAATTAAGACAATCAGTAATTATCCAAACGACGTGAAGACCTCCGGTCTTCAACCACCATCTTCATCTTCGACACCACGTCGAATCAGTTATTCAGAATGGGATAAACCCGGTCTTTCTGAATAACTCGCGTATATATTATAAAAGTGTTACACAAACACAACATACGCCTCATTCCAATTCAGAATATTCGTTTATTCAAATATTCCTATACTTTGGGAAAAGTTCCCGTTAATTTTATCCAAGATAAATTCTTTAAATTTATTCTTTAATCTCCTTTGAATATCAATTCAAACTAGTCGGGATTAGCGAACCACACCGAAGTAATCATTTATTTTAATTTCCCAATCCCAACCCATTCATCCCCTGAAGTAAAACTGGTTATACTTCATATCTAACACCACGGTGTTATCGGTAAATTCAATTACCATTTCACGTTTAAATCTAATTAAAGATTTAACTATCGCCTGGAGCAAAACTTGTGATACTCCATTCTAACACCTTTTCAATCTAATTAAAGATTCATTAAAACTCCACTTAGTTCTAATCTTTAACTGGGTTAAAGAATCGGTGTCATTTAAAACACGGTTCACGATAAACCCAAAATCACATTCCATTAATTATCGGGTTAAAGAACAAGTATTATTTAAAACACTGTTCACGATAAACCCAAAAATCAATACCAATTCAATTCCAATTAAATATTACTTAATTGATACACTTCGTTAAATCTAAATAAAAAGATTTAATCTTTTCTCAACTGGGCTTAAGAACAATGTTAATGAAGACACCATTCACGACAAACCCAAATCACATTTGATATTAAATACAAGGTTCTGAATAGAAAATATATCGGCTTATATTCAATATCCAATTCTACGACTAACAAATATCGTATTGGAAATAACGATATATATACATATCTTTCAAATTTCCATAACAACATCTGTATGATCTCGAAATCCAACATCGAAATATTACGAAGACAATTTCGATTCAAATCCATTCCAATGCAATTATTGGAAATTCTGGTTATATTTCAAAACCATTTCAAACTCACTTTATTTATTTTAAAAATAAATAAATTACTATTCTAGTTCAAAACTAGTTCATTTCGATAAAAAACTATTTTTATCTTTTCAAATATGGAGTTTTTCATCCCAATTCTTCACAAATCATTTCTTATGATTTTACACAAATTATTACTATTTTTAATAATTTTATCAAGGCCCGTACAGTCGATTTCCATCAACGGCCATCGAACTGCACTTACAACGACCTTTTCCAAATTTGATTTGGACGTAACTCCAAATCCAACCGTTAGATTTCAAATTTCTAAAATTCATCATAAAGCTCTTTTCGATACGAACCCAACGGTTCCGGTTTTAGGAGAATCCGACGGTCGGATCTCCCGCAATATCCATTCGAAGTCAATGGTCGAAATTCGCGAACTGCCGCAGCGCGGCGCGTTCTATTCAGGCCATTATATTACATATATAATATATATAATATATACTTCGTCGATTTTCTTTTCAAAACGATTTTTAATTCAATTTCCATTCGAATTTCAAATTAATTCAATTTCAATTCAAATTCATTTCTATTCAATTTCAATTCGAATTCATTTCAAAACGACTTCAATACTATTTCAATTCTATTCGAATTCATTTCCAAAACGACTTCAATTCTATTTCAATTCTATTCGAATTCATTTCAAAACGATTTCAATTCTATTTCAATTCTATTCGAATTCATTTCAAAACGATTTCAATTCTATTTCAATTCTATTCGAATTCATTTCAAAACGATTTCAATTCTATTTCAATTCTATTCGAATTCATTTCAAAACGATTTCAATTCTACTTCAATTCTATTCGAATTCATTTCAAAACGATTTAAATTCTATTTCAATTCTATTCGAATTCATTTCAAAACGATTTCAATTCTATTTCAATTCTATTCGAATTCATTTCAAAACGATTTCAATTCTATTTCAATTCTATTCGAATTCATTTCAAAACGATTTCAATTCTATTTCAATTCTATTCGAATTCATTTCAAAACGATTTCAATTCTATTCGAATTTCAAACCATTTCGGTTTATTTCGAATTTCAAATCAATTCAATTAAATTCGAATTTCAATTCACTTTAATATTCACTTCAATTTGAATAAAATCGATATAAATATCGTTCACTTCAAAATGGCGTCAATCTATCAACGCGGCTTCATATATTTCGATTTTCAAATATTCTATTTCAAATATTTCTTTTTCAAAACTAAAATGAGGCCCAATCAATTACCATATAATGTTAATTATATGGATTTTCTACAACGCATGTATACTGTAACAACCCATATTTTGAATAACAAGTTATAACATAAATCAAGGCAGAATTCAATGATAAAATCTGAATCAAGGGAAACGGGCTGTGCCGTTGTGTTCGTCTCGGAAAAATACGCGAAATAGAGTCCGAGTTTTCGAAAATCGGAGTCCGTATGACCCAGCTAAGGCCCATGGAAGTTTTCAGAAAATTTAAATTTAAAAACAGATTTCAAATTCAACTGGGCAGGTAGGCGGGAGAAGATCCCGCCACTCCCCAAGTCGACAGGGGTGTCGACTTGGGAGTCGACACGCCCAAGGCTGTGTCGACTGCCCAGTCGACACCCCTGTCGACTTGGGTGGTCGGCCAGTCTGGCCTGGGTGCACCTGACTTGTTTCTCAAGACATGTTTGGAGGCTAGTGACGTGAATTGATGGCCCAGATCTGAATTAGGGTTAATCCTATGGTCTAAACTAACCTAATCACCTATAAAAAGACCCTAATACCTAGCCTAAGTCATTATAAATCAATCCTACAACTAAACTATGCCAAAATGTTTAATCATGGCCTCCACCCTCTTGTCATAGTCTCCATCTTCATTCATATGAGAGTTTCTAAGCTTGTTTGAGAGTTTCTAAGGCCAAAGTTCAATCTTTCTTCATCAAAGCAAGGATCTTCTTCTAATTTCTCAAGGGTTTTCATTGAAGCTTGCTATTTGGGGGTCTTTAGAGTTGCTAGTGGCTTCGTCTCAATCTTATTTATATTTTTTAAGTCTTCATAGCATTGTAAGCCCTATACTACTCTTAAATTCTAACTATGAAGTTAAATATGACATGTTCCAAGTTGAGTTTGGGCCTAAGTATGATATGTGCTTCGATCCTATCATGTTATGCATAAATATATTCTATGCATGTTTGTAAAGCTATCACCTTTGCCTTATGCATAGAAAGCTATGAGCTTTGATTGGAAATGTTGCATAATGCAACATAGAAACACTCATAAACCTTGTGTTATCTTGCATATGATGTTATATGCGAATCACTAGCCACCATCCTATGTCATTCATGATCATATTTCACCTATTTGCTTAAGTTTGATATCATGCATATTTTGAGGCTTATGATGTAATATGCAAGTTGCTATCTTGCATATGGTGTTATATGCGAATCACTTGCTATCATCCTATGTCATTTATGACCATGTTTCACCTATTTTGCTTAAGTTGATATTATGCATGTTTTGAGGCCTATGATGTAATATGCAAGTTTATGAACATATTTATGCCTCATACGCCACCATGTTTAACTTGTGGCCAACCTTATTACCTTATGCCCTTTTTGTCATGTTTTGCCAA
>JASFAX010003868.1:7500-10000 GCA_030737875.1 Allium sativum
ATAGGTACATCGATCGACCGACCACCGAAAGATAATTCCGTGGACTTATAAGAAAAGCCCATTGTGCCTGGATTTTATATTGGAAGAGCGGACCAGGCGAAAAGCAAGCTGTAACGTGCGCTGACACTGAAATCTAAGCCTATGGAATTTCAAACATTTACCCGTGAAATTTACGAAACCTCCGCGCCGAGGCGCTACAACGCGATCGGTTGACCAGCTTTCTGGTAAAGAAGGTGTTCGAGTTAATGGTGTTCACGTGTGCGCATCGGGCTTGGCACGTCTTGGATTTGGCAAATTACCAGATTTACCGAAGTACAAGATTTGGCAAAGTACCAGGTTTGGCACTCAAAAAAGGCTTGAAAACACGGTGAAACATTGGATTTTCACGTGTGCTCATCGGGCTTGGCACGACTTGGATTTGGCGAATTACCAGATTTAGCACTTGACAAAGTACCAGGTTTGACAAAGTACAAGGCTGAAAAACACGGTGAAACATTGGATTTCGACGTGTGCGCATCGGGCTTGGCACGCCTTGGATTTGTCAAAGTACCAGATTTGGCACTCAAAAAATAGTGAAAAACACGGTGAAACAATGGATTTTCACGTGTGCGCATCGGGCTCGGCACGGCTTGGTTTTGGCAAAGTACCAGGTTTGGCAAAGTACCAGATTCGGCACTTTGCAAAGTACCAGATTTGGCACTCAAAAAAGGCTTAAAAACATGGTGAAACATTGAATTTTTACGTGTGCTCATCGGGCTTGGCACGCCTTGGATTTGGCAAAGTACCAGATTTGGCACTTGGCAAAGTACCAGGCTTGCCAAAGTACCAGGCTGAAAAACACGGTGAAACATCGAATTTTCGCGTGTGCTAATCGGGCTCGGCACGCCTTGGATTTGGCAAAGTACCAAATTTGCCAAAGTACCAGATTTGGCACTCAAAAAATAGTGAAAAACACGGTGAAACATTGGATTTTCACGTGTGCGCATCGGGCTCGGCACGGCTTGGTTTTGGCAAAGTACCAGGTTTGGCAAAGTACCAGATTCGACACTTTGCAAAGTACCAGATTTGGCACTCAAAAAAGGCTTAAAAACATGGTGAAACATTGAATTTTTACGTGTGCTCATCGGGCTTGGCACGCCTTGGATTTGGCAAAGTACCAGATTTGGCACTTGGCAAAGTACCAGGTTTGCCAAAGTACCAGGCTGAAAAACACGGTGAAACATCGAATTTTCGCGTGTGCTAATCGGGCTCGGCACGCCTTGGATTTGGCAAAGTACCAAATTTGCCAAAGTACCAGATTTTGGCACTCAAAAAAGACTGAAAAACATGGTAAAACATTGGATTTTCACGTGTGCGCATCGGGCTCGGCACGGCTTGGTTTTGGCAAAGTACCAGGTTTGGCAAAGTACCAGATTTGGCACTTTGCAAAGTACCAGATTTGGCACTCAAAAAGGGCTTAAAAACACGGTGAAACATTGAATTTTCACGTGTGCTAATCGGGCTCCGCACGCCTTGGATTTGGCAAAGTACCAGATTTGGCACTTGGCAAAGTACCAGGTTTGCCAAAGTACCAGGCTGAAAAACACGGTGAAACATTGAATTTTCACGTGTGCTAATCGGGCTCCGCACGATTTGGCACTTGGCAAAGTACCAGATTTGGCACTTGGCAAAGTACCAGGTTTGCCAAAGTACCAGGCTGAAAAACACGGTGAAACATTGAATTTTCACGTGTGCGCATCGGGCTTGGCACGCCTTGGATTTGGCAAAGTACCAGATTTGGCAAAGTACCAGATTTGCCAAAGTACCAGATTTTGGCACTCAAAAAGGGCTTAAAAACACGGTGAAACATTGATTTTTCACGTGTGCTAATCGGGCTCCGCACGCCTTGGATTTGGCAAAGTACCAGATTTGGCACTTGGCAAAGTACCAGGTTTGCCAAAGTAGCAAGCTGAAAAACACGGTGAAACATTGAATTTTCACGTGTGCTAATCGGGCTTGGCACGCCTTGGATTTGGCAAAGTACCAGATTTGCCATTTGGCAAAGTACCAGGTTTGCCAAAGTACCAGGCTAAAAAACACGGTGAAACATCGAATTTTCGCGTGTGCTAATCGGGCTCCGCACGCCTTGGATTTGGCAAAGTACCACATTTGCCAAAGTACCAGATTTGGCACTCAAAAAATGGTGAAAAACACGGTGAAACGTTAGATTTTCACGTGTGCGCATCGGGCTTGGCACAGCTTGGATTTGGCAAAGTACCAGATTTGGCACTTGGCAAAGTACCAGGTTTGCCAAAGTACCAGGCTGAAAAACACGGTGAAACATTGAATTTTCACGTGTGCGCATCGGGCTTGGCACGCCTTGGATTTGGCAAAGTACCAGATTTGCCAAAGTACCAGATTTGGCACTTGGCAAAGTGCCAGATTCGGAAAACACATGCGGATCACTCAAAAACCCAGTGACTACATGGTAAAACCACAAAAAAAAATGTGGTCGGATTTA
>JASFAX010003868.1:30000-32500 GCA_030737875.1 Allium sativum
GCAAAGTACCAGATTTGGCACTCAAAAAAGGCTTAAAAACATGGTGAAACATTGAATTTTTACGTGTGCTCATCGGGCTTGGCACGCCTTGGATTTGGCAAAGTACCAGATTTGGCACTTGGCAAAGTACCAGGCTTGCCAAAGTACCAGGCTGAAAAACACGGTGAAACATCGAATTTTCGCGTGTGCTAATCGGGCTCGGCACGCCTTGGATTTGGCAAAGTACCAAATTTGCCAAAGTACCAGATTTGGCACTCAAAAAATAGTGAAAAACACGGTGAAACATTGGATTTTCACGTGTGCGCATCGGGCTCGGCACGGCTTGGTTTTGGCAAAGTACCAGGTTTGGCAAAGTACCAGATTCGACACTTTGCAAAGTACCAGATTTGGCACTCAAAAAAGGCTTAAAAACATGGTGAAACATTGAATTTTTACGTGTGCTCATCGGGCTTGGCACGCCTTGGATTTGGCAAAGTACCAGATTTGGCACTTGGCAAAGTACCAGGTTTGCCAAAGTACCAGGCTGAAAAACACGGTGAAACATCGAATTTTCGCGTGTGCTAATCGGGCTCGGCACGCCTTGGATTTGCCAAAGTACCAAATTTGCCAAAGTACCAGATTTTGGCACTCAAAAAAGACTGAAAAACATGGTAAAACATTGGATTTTCACGTGTGCGCATCGGGCTCGGCACGGCTTGGTTTTGGCAAAGTACCAGGTTTGGCAAAGTACCAGATTTGGCACTTTGCAAAGTACCAGATTTGGCACTCAAAAAGGGCTTAAAAACACGGTGAAACATTGAATTTTCACGTGTGCTAATCGGGCTCCGCACGCCTTGGATTTGGCAAAGTACCAGATTTGGCACTTGGCAAAGTACCAGGTTTGCCAAAGTACCAGGCTGAAAAACACGGTGAAACATTGAATTTTCACGTGTGCTAATCGGGCTCCGCACGATTTGGCACTTGGCAAAGTACCAGATTTGGCACTTGGCAAAGTACCAGGTTTGCCAAAGTACCAGGCTGAAAAACACGGTGAAACATTGAATTTTCACGTGTGCGCATCGGGCTTGGCACGCCTTGGATTTGGCAAAGTACCAGATTTGCCAAAGTACCAGATTTGCCAAAGTACCAGATTTTGGCACTCAAAAAGGGCTTAAAAACACGGTGAAACATTGATTTTTCACGTGTGCTAATCGGGCTCCGCACGCCTTGGATTTGGCAAAGTACCAGATTTGGCACTTGGCAAAGTACCAGGTTTGCCAAAGTAGCAAGCTGAAAAACACGGTGAAACATTGAATTTTCACGTGTGCTAATCGGGCTTGGCACGCCTTGGATTTGGCAAAGTACCAGATTTGCCATTTGGCAAAGTACCAGGTTTGCCAAAGTACCAGGCTAAAAAACACGGTGAAACATCGAATTTTCGCGTGTGCTAATCGGGCTCCGCACGCCTTGGATTTGGCAAAGTACCACATTTGCCAAAGTACCAGATTTGGCACTCAAAAAATGGTGAAAAACACGGTGAAACGTTAGATTTTCACGTGTGCGCATCGGGCTTGGCACAGCTTGGATTTGGCAAAGTACCAGATTTGGCACTTGGCAAAGTACCAGGTTTGCCAAAGTACCAGGCTGAAAAACACGGTGAAACATTGAATTTTCACGTGTGCGCATCGGGCTTGGCACGCCTTGGATTTGGCAAAGTACCAGATTTGCCAAAGTACCAGATTTGGCACTTGGCAAAGTGCCAGATTCGGAAAACACATGCGGATCACTCAAAAACCCAGTGACTACATGGTAAAACCACAAAAAAAAATGTGGTCGGATTTACCTACGTAGCAGAGACACTTTGGACTACCGGGGTCATATTAGGCTAAATTCCATATATTCCTATATTGGGGGGGGAGGGTGAGGAGGAGGAGGAAGGGGAAGGATCGACCAAAATGGATCAGGCAAAACGCAAGCTGAAACATTGGTCGATCAACAAATTTTTTTTGTGTGGATTTTTCGGAGAAATTTTTTTTTTTTTTAAATATTTAAAAATATTAATTTTTAAATATTTAAAAAAAAAAATTTAAAAAAAAAATTTTTTGAAAATGTTTTCGATGGAAGTGCCCTCCCCAAATTTTTTAAAAATATTTTTAAAATTATTTTTGTTGCGATCTCGGAAAAGTTTGGTTTTGGTTGGATTTCACCAGTTTTTCCGAAAACTGGCCAAATCTAGCTAGAACCATGCTGAAATGTGGGCAATTACAGGAAAGCTTGGTTTTGGCTGGATTTTTCCGGTTTTTTCGAAAATAGGACGTATCAAGCGGAAACCCTGGTGAAACGTGGCCGCTCATGGGAAAGTTCGGTTCTGGCAAGATTTCCCAGTTTTTTCGAAAACTGGACGTATCAAGCAGAAACATGGGCGATTACGGGAATCTTTGGTTTCCGCGAGATTTTCCTATTTTCTCGAAAACGGGACTGATCAGGAAGAAACCATGCTGAAACGTGGGCGATATCTCGG
>JASFAX010003869.1:0-41240 GCA_030737875.1 Allium sativum
TGATTGATAGCGAAGTGAAATAACATATATATGAAAAGTGAAATTTATATATATAGCGAAGTGAAATAACATATATATGAAGAGTGAAATTTATATATATAGCGAAGTGAAATAACATATATATGAAGGGTGAAATTTATATATATAGCGAAGTGAAATAACATATATATGAAGAGTGAAATTTATATATATATATAGCGAAGTGAATATCGAATATATTGAAAGTGAAAATATCGAATATATTGAAAGTGAAAATATTCGAATTGAAAACAATGTATATGAAATATTCGAATTGAAAACGATATATATATATGTATGAAATGAAAACAATGTATATGAAATATTCGAATTGAAAACGATATATATATATATATGAAGTGAAAACGATATATATATTGAAAGTGAAAATATCGAATATATCGAAAGTGAAAATATTGAATATATTGAAAGTGAAAATATTATATATATTAGAAGTGTATGAAATATATATATTGAAAGTGAAAATATTGAATATATTGAAAGTGAAAATATTATATATATTAGAAGTGTATGAAATATATATATTGAAAGTGAAAATATTGAATATATTGAAAGTGAAAATATCGAATATATTGAAAGTGAAAATATTGAATATATTGAAAGTGAAAGTATCGAATATATTGAAAATGAATATATCGTATATATTGAAAATGAATATATCGTATGTATTGAAAATGAAAATATCGTATATAGTGAAAGGTGAATATATATATATATATATATGAATTGAAAACGATGTATATGAAATATATATATGAATTGAAAACGATGTATATGAAATATTTGAAATGAAAACGATGCATATGAAATATTCGAACTGAATTGAATAGAAAACGAATTCGAATTGAATTGAATAGAAAACGAATTCGAATTGAATTGAATAGAAAACGAATTCG
Organism: Allium sativum; assembly: GCA_030737875.1. Classification (NCBI taxonomy): domain Eukaryota; kingdom Viridiplantae; phylum Streptophyta; class Magnoliopsida; order Asparagales; family Amaryllidaceae; genus Allium; species Allium sativum. Next base: position 936 of record JASFAX010003869.1, read on the forward strand.
AATTGAATTGAATAGAAAACGAATTCGAATTGAATTGAACAGAAAACGAATTCGAATTGAATTGAATAGAAAACGAATTCGAATTGAATTGAATAGAAAACGAATTCGAATTGAATTGAATAGAAAACGAATTCGAATTGAATTGAATAGAAAACGAATTCGAATTGAATTGAATAGAAAACGAATTCGAATTGAATTGAATAGAAAACGAATTCGAATTGAATTGAATAGAAAACGAATTCGAATTGAATTGAATAGAAAACGAATTCGAATTGAATTGAATAGAAAACGAATTCGAATTGAATTGAATTGAAAACGAATTCGAATTGAATTGAAATTTGAATTGAATAGAAATGAATTTTAAAACGAATCTATAAAGAAGAATTCAATTGTGATTTGAATTAAAAAGGAAGTTGAAAATGTTTTTGAAACGAATTCAAAACTATTTATATAATTCGTTTTAAATAGAAATCGACGAAATATATATTATATATATATTATATATATAATAAATGGCCTGAATAGAACGCGCCGCGCTGCGGCAGTTCGCGAATTTCGACCATTGACTTCGAACGGACATTACGGGAGATCCGACCGTCGGATTCTCCTGAAATCAGAACCGTTGGGTTCGTATCGAAAAGAGCTTTCTAAGGAATATTAGAAATTTGAAATCTAACGGTTGGATTTGGAGATACGTCCAAATCAAATTCGGAAAAGGTCGCTGTAAGTGCAGTTCGATGGCCATTGATGGAAATCGACCGTACAGGCCTTGATAAAATTATTAAAAATAGTAATAATTTGTGTAAAATCATAAGAAATGATTTGGGAAGAATTGGGATGAAAAACTCCATATTTGAAAAGATAAAAATAGATTTTTATCGAAATGAACTAGTTTTGAACTAGGATTATAATTCTATTTATTTTTAAATAAATAAATTGAATTCGAAAAGGGTTTTAAAAATAACCAAAATTCCAATGATTGCATTGGAGTGGATTTGAATCGAAATTGTCTTCGGAATATTTCGATGTTGGGATTCGTGATTATACAGGTGTTGTTATGGAAATTTGAAAGATATATATATATATCGTTATTTCCCATACGACATCTGTTAGTCGTAGAACTCGATATTGAATATAAGCCGATATATTTTCTATTCAGAGCCTTGTATTGAATATCGAATGTGATTTGGGTTTGTCGTGAATGGTGTCTTCACTAACACTGTTCTTGAACCCAGTTGAGAAAAGATTAAATCTTTTTATTTAGATTTAATGAAGTGTACCAATTAAATAATATTTAATTGGAATTGAATTGATATTGATTTTTGGGTTTATCGTGAACAGTGTTTTAAATAACACTCGTTCTTTAACCCGATAATTAATGGAATGATTTTTGGGTTTATCGTGAACAGTGTTTTTAAATAACACTCGTTCTTTAACCCGATAATTAATGGAATGTGACTTTGGGTTTATCGCGAACCGTGTTTTTAGATGACACTGATTCTTTAACCCAGTCACAGATTAAAACTAAGTGGAGTTTTAATGAATCTTTAATTAGATTGAAAAGATCGAGAATGGAGTATCACCAGTTTTGCTCCAGGCGATAGTTAAATCTTTAATTAGATTTGAACGTGAAATTTAGAAACTAACTGTCGGTTAGCCAAGCAGAATGGTTTTCTGGATATTGATCTGATGTTGGTTTCGGCCTTCGGGGTTAATATTTGGGGAATTACTCTCTTGATTAATTTACGGTTAGTGACTAATGAATTGGAATGAGGCGTATGTTAAATTTGATTGATTGATGGTTTGGATTGTGCTCGACCAGTTTATGAGCAGAATATGCTTTTGCATTTAGCATTGGGTTGGGTTGAAAATATCTGTGTGCTAACGCCTTGTGAAACACTTCGCGATTTGACGATAAGGTGTTTAGCGATGTTGTGTTCATTTCAAATTTAACGAATGATTGTGAAATGATATTTTCCTTAAGTGAAAAGAAATGTATTCTCGATTTTGGACAGGGAATGTTTTATAAAAATGTTTTATAAAACAGAAAGGATTTCGAGGCCCAAAACCCGATGATTTCTAAAGTGATTTAGAAATGTATTATATGTTACATTGTGATTATTATGTTGTGAAATGATTTTCCCTACTTCGGGATATGAAATGATTTAGTATGTGACTAAAGATTCGGGTAACCCTGAGACTAAAAGTATGGGTGAGAGGGCGGTGTATGCTCTCCTGAGTGGGAGGTGCATCGTCGGTGTAGCCTACTCCTATGTGGGGTAGGTGCACATATATATATCGAGTTGCGAGGTGCGTACCCTTTGCCTTGTCGATGGGGAGCACGATATTTGGTTGCATACTTGTTTGTATGCATTGTTATGTTTTGGAATTCATATTTCCAAATGATTTGATTTGAGATCCCGAAGTGAAATCTACTTTGATATAGAAAGTTAGATATGTATTTCAAATGATTTGAAATAAGAAATCGGGAATAAAATCCAAAGGAATAATTTCTGTAAATTGAATTGGATTTGGAAAATCTAAGTGTGGTGATTAATCTAAATGGGTAGATTGGGATATTGCATGTTGATTGATGCATAGTAGATCCATATATCTATATTGATTGTTGTTTATACACTGGCTTTCATGGGGGTAAACCCGTTCCGCGAAAGTGGCGTGGTCCCGTGATTTGCCTTATTTTTGAACAAAGTTAACAACTGTTTTTGAGTTCTCACACCAGTCCCATGACTGACCTGTAGTTTGCTTTTCCCTTGCGAACTCGGGTGCCCCTATTTTCCACACGGGCAGTCGAGTAGTTTTATTTTGCAGATGTTTTGAGCAGGATTCTGGATTGAAGCTTTAAGCTGTGTCCAGACATTTACAGTCTTCGGCTGTGTAGTTTATATTTCCGCTGTGCACTGTTTTACATTTATGTAAATTTATCTTCCGCTGTGTATTATATTTCGATATACTCTGATATTCTGTACTCTGATGTAACATTATTATGAGGTTTATTGAAGTCTTCTGTTATTTGTTCTGCTGTGTTGTATACCCAAAGTTAGCGTATGCGGGATTCGAACGGTCTTGGTCGGTTTAGCGATCGATTAGGTCCGGGCGAAATCCGTGTCGTTACAACGTGGTATCAGAGCTTTGGTTAAACTCAAATCTTTGGGGTACAACTCGTTAGAACAGAATAAAAGACTCATCAGAGGTAGGATTAGTAATGTCCTATAAAAGAATCCTCATTAGAGATAGAATCAGTAGCATTCTAGAATGAGTGTCTCGTTAGAGATGGGGTTAGAAATGCCCCAGAATGAGTCGAGAGTTATTTGTTTATAAATAACGTATTTGTGATTATATATATAATCTGATTTTAGAAAATATGATTTTTAAATATATAAAATTATATATTTGAAAATATAATCAATTAATTGATTGATGTTTGTGTTGTTTGTTTAATTGTTTGATAATTTTGAACCATAATGCCTAATTGAATCAAATATTGAACCGTATTGAAAATTGGTCGCATCTGCTTGCATATACATGTATATCATTGAACAGGTCATAGCAAGGAGGCTAGAGCAGAGAATAAAATTTGTTTGCCCGACAAATAGGTACATGTTTACTACATAATTTCCTGTTTTGTTTGGGTGATGATGATTTTGTGAGCCTATTGGCTAGCCGCTTGGCTTTTTCTTTTTCTTTTTGAGATCTGAAGGACCGGGAACGCTATTTGCAATTTCCCGATGCTCCCATTGCAGGGGAGGTTATGGCGAAATTTTTCGAAAATTTAGGGTGTTAGCCAAATTTTTGAAATTTTGAAAATTCTCAGAAACTGAAAAGTTGGAGAATGGAAGCCAGGTCGAGCGTAGAGTTGAATTATCAAACCACTTTCGACTTTGTTCCTTTTCGGGGACGAAAAGTTTTAAGTGGGGGAGATTGTAACAACCCGTAAAATCTGGGCCAGTTTAAAATTTTTATTTTGGCAATTTTAGCGAATTCTGATTTTTTAATATGAATTATTTTAAATAATATCGACGAGAATTTATTTTGAATATAATTCGAACGTATATATTATACGCGTCGTCGTTAGAATATAAATATTTATATATAATTATAAATAGAATTGAAAATGGCGCGGTAGTTCGATAATTCGATTTCAAACTTCAATTGAATGTACCGGGTGCAAAACAATCCGGATTTTAGTGAAACCAAAAATAATGGAATCTAATAGTGAATATCTTTCCAACGAATCCGAAAAATCAAGATTTCATATCGGGAATCAAAAGATATGTCCAGTTGAAAATTCTGAATAGTCGCTATGGAATTCAGGCCCTTAAAAATGGACATTTTGCAAATGACCTCGGAATTCGACGAAACCACTTTTGTTGGGTCCGGGATGTCAAACTATTGTTAGATTTCAAATTTCATAATTTTTCGAATCAATATGTGAGCGTGGCAAAAGAAAACGCGTTTGACCAGTTTCTGTTGAATTTAATCGACTGGAAATTGGCCATTTTTCAAACGGTCTCAGAATTCGACGAAACTAGTTTTGTTAGGACCGTATCGTCAATACGAAGCTAGAAAATATTTTTCTGGGATTTTTCTAGTTAGTATGTGACCCCGGTAATTTGAAATGTACGTTTAAAATTCAATATAAGGATTTAAATTGTAAATTCAACAGAAACTGATTGTAACGATCAAACCAGCTTGCGATACATATCCCATTGTGTTCGGAATGGGGGTAAAACGCTATGGACGACAGGCGGTGGACCTCATTTCGAGGTCATAAGTAAAAGTCAACCCTTGTGCATAATTTAATAATTAAATAATATAAAAAAATAATAAAAAAATACATCCCCCTCCCTTTTCTTCTGCCTTGGCCCCCCCCCCCGATCAGTTAGTTATAAAAAAAAAAAAAAAAAACAAACGAAACCCTAAAACCCGAAGCCGCCGCCCTCCGATCTTCGAAGCCATCGCCTGAGCCGCCCCGACGCTCGAGCCGCCTGAACCCAACGCCGCCAGAAACCCTCGACCTCGACAACTCCGAAGACGCCGCGACAACTCAGACGCCTCCGAACGAATCGAAGCCGAAACCGTCACCTCGTCGAAGCCTCGAACCACCGCCCGACACCTCCGAACGCCACGAGCCACCGCCGACCAATCTTCTCCTCCCCTTCGCATACCTAGGTGAGCGTTTAATTTGATTTTATTTTTATTTTTGATTTTTGTTTTGTTTTACAGAATGTATAAACTGTTTTTTTTTTTTTTTTTTTTTTTTTTTATATATGAATTGTAAAACTGATTTTCGTTTTAAGTTTTTAAAACAGAATTTTTAAAAGAAGAAACTTATGAAAACTGTTTTTTTTATAAAGTTTTAAAACAGAAATTTTTAAAAAGAAGTTGAAACAGAGTTTTAAAAGAAATTAAAACAGAATTTTTAAAAGGGTTTTAAAAACAGAATTTTTAAAAGATTTAAAAACAGATTTTTTAGAAAAAGATTTAAAAACAGGATTTTTAAAAGAAAAGAAAAACAGAATTTTTAAAAGATTTGAAAACAGAATTTTTAAAAGATTTGAAAACAGAATTTTTGAAAGAAATAAAAACAGAATTTTTGAAAAGAAATAAAAACTGTTTTGAAAAGAATTTTGAAGACTGATTTTTAAAGAAAATAAAAACGGAGTTTATTTTAAGGTTAGAAAAAAAAGGGGTTTAAACTTTGAAATTAAAAAGGTTGAATCTTTTAAAAGAAAAAGATTTGAACTTGCAAAAATAAAGATCATATTTTTAAAAAGAGAAAAGTCGGAATTTTTGATTAGTAGAAGAAGTAAGATATGATTCTTATATTTTTAAAGCAATAAAAATATAATTTTTACATCATAAGAATATTAAAAATATAATCTTTGTTTTTAAAATATGATCTTTATATATTGAATAACATAGTAAAAATTCGATTTTTACTTATGTAGAGAATACGGGAAACGAAAGCGACAAGAAGACGAAATAGACGAAGTTTCTAGAAAGGAAGAATCGTGTGAGTGGATAGCTATTGGTGAGGATTTCTCACTCTTCAATTTCTTTTTAAAATTTTATATATATGTGTTGAAAGTGGAAGTGAATTGCTATATATAAATATCTATATATATATATATATATATACGCCCCTCGTCCACAAACCATGGACGATATTTATTGGTTGAAATTGTTGTGAAAATTGATTGATAGCGAAGTGAAATAACATATATATGAAAAGTGAAATTTATATATATAGCGAAGTGAAATAACATATATATGAAGAGTGAAATTTATATATATAGCGAAGTGAAATAACATATATATGAAGGGTGAAATTTATATATATAGCGAAGTGAAATAACATATATATGAAGAGTGAAATTTATATATATATATAGCGAAGTGAATATCGAATATATTGAAAGTGAAAATATCGAATATATTGAAAGTGAAAATATTCGAATTGAAAACAATGTATATGAAATATTCGAATTGAAAACGATATATATATATGTATGAAATGAAAACAATGTATATGAAATATTCGAATTGAAAACGATATATATATATATATGAAGTGAAAACGATATATATATTGAAAGTGAAAATATCGAATATATCGAAAGTGAAAATATTGAATATATTGAAAGTGAAAATATTATATATATTAGAAGTGTATGAAATATATATATTGAAAGTGAAAATATTGAATATATTGAAAGTGAAAATATTATATATATTAGAAGTGTATGAAATATATATATTGAAAGTGAAAATATTGAATATATTGAAAGTGAAAATATCGAATATATTGAAAGTGAAAATATTGAATATATTGAAAGTGAAAGTATCGAATATATTGAAAATGAATATATCGTATATATTGAAAATGAATATATCGTATGTATTGAAAATGAAAATATCGTATATAGTGAAAGGTGAATATATATATATATATATATGAATTGAAAACGATGTATATGAAATATATATATGAATTGAAAACGATGTATATGAAATATTTGAAATGAAAACGATGCATATGAAATATTCGAACTGAATTGAATAGAAAACGAATTCGAATTGAATTGAATAGAAAACGAATTCGAATTGAATTGAATAGAAAACGAATTCGAATTGAATTGAATAGAAAACGAATTCGAATTGAATTGAACAGAAAACGAATTCGAATTGAATTGAATAGAAAACGAATTCGAATTGAATTGAATAGAAAACGAATTCGAATTGAATTGAATAGAAAACGAATTCGAATTGAATTGAATAGAAAACGAATTCGAATTGAATTGAATAGAAAACGAATTCGAATTGAATTGAATAGAAAACGAATTCGAATTGAATTGAATAGAAAACGAATTCGAATTGAATTGAATAGAAAACGAATTCGAATTGAATTGAATAGAAAACGAATTCGAATTGAATTGAATTGAAAACGAATTCGAATTGAATTGAAATTTGAATTGAATAGAAATGAATTTTAAAACGAATCTATAAAGAAGAATTCAATTGTGATTTGAATTAAAAAGGAAGTTGAAAATGTTTTTGAAACGAATTCAAAACTATTTATATAATTCGTTTTAAATAGAAATCGACGAAATATATATTATATATATATTATATATATAATAAATGGCCTGAATAGAACGCGCCGCGCTGCGGCAGTTCGCGAATTTCGACCATTGACTTCGAACGGACATTACGGGAGATCCGACCGTCGGATTCTCCTGAAATCAGAACCGTTGGGTTCGTATCGAAAAGAGCTTTCTAAGGAATATTAGAAATTTGAAATCTAACGGTTGGATTTGGAGATACGTCCAAATCAAATTCGGAAAAGGTCGCTGTAAGTGCAGTTCGATGGCCATTGATGGAAATCGACCGTACAGGCCTTGATAAAATTATTAAAAATAGTAATAATTTGTGTAAAATCATAAGAAATGATTTGGGAAGAATTGGGATGAAAAACTCCATATTTGAAAAGATAAAAATAGATTTTTATCGAAATGAACTAGTTTTGAACTAGGATTATAATTCTATTTATTTTTAAATAAATAAATTGAATTCGAAAAGGGTTTTAAAAATAACCAAAATTCCAATGATTGCATTGGAGTGGATTTGAATCGAAATTGTCTTCGGAATATTTCGATGTTGGGATTCGTGATTATACAGGTGTTGTTATGGAAATTTGAAAGATATATATATATATCGTTATTTCCCATACGACATCTGTTAGTCGTAGAACTCGATATTGAATATAAGCCGATATATTTTCTATTCAGAGCCTTGTATTGAATATCGAATGTGATTTGGGTTTGTCGTGAATGGTGTCTTCACTAACACTGTTCTTGAACCCAGTTGAGAAAAGATTAAATCTTTTTATTTAGATTTAATGAAGTGTACCAATTAAATAATATTTAATTGGAATTGAATTGATATTGATTTTTGGGTTTATCGTGAACAGTGTTTTAAATAACACTCGTTCTTTAACCCGATAATTAATGGAATGATTTTTGGGTTTATCGTGAACAGTGTTTTTAAATAACACTCGTTCTTTAACCCGATAATTAATGGAATGTGACTTTGGGTTTATCGCGAACCGTGTTTTTAGATGACACTGATTCTTTAACCCAGTCACAGATTAAAACTAAGTGGAGTTTTAATGAATCTTTAATTAGATTGAAAAGATCGAGAATGGAGTATCACCAGTTTTGCTCCAGGCGATAGTTAAATCTTTAATTAGATTTGAACGTGAAATTTAGAAACTAACTGTCGGTTAGCCAAGCAGAATGGTTTTCTGGATATTGATCTGATGTTGGTTTCGGCCTTCGGGGTTAATATTTGGGGAATTACTCTCTTGATTAATTTACGGTTAGTGACTAATGAATTGGAATGAGGCGTATGTTAAATTTGATTGATTGATGGTTTGGATTGTGCTCGACCAGTTTATGAGCAGAATATGCTTTTGCATTTAGCATTGGGTTGGGTTGAAAATATCTGTGTGCTAACGCCTTGTGAAACACTTCGCGATTTGACGATAAGGTGTTTAGCGATGTTGTGTTCATTTCAAATTTAACGAATGATTGTGAAATGATATTTTCCTTAAGTGAAAAGAAATGTATTCTCGATTTTGGACAGGGAATGTTTTATAAAAATGTTTTATAAAACAGAAAGGATTTCGAGGCCCAAAACCCGATGATTTCTAAAGTGATTTAGAAATGTATTATATGTTACATTGTGATTATTATGTTGTGAAATGATTTTCCCTACTTCGGGATATGAAATGATTTAGTATGTGACTAAAGATTCGGGTAACCCTGAGACTAAAAGTATGGGTGAGAGGGCGGTGTATGCTCTCCTGAGTGGGAGGTGCATCGTCGGTGTAGCCTACTCCTATGTGGGGTAGGTGCACATATATATATCGAGTTGCGAGGTGCGTACCCTTTGCCTTGTCGATGGGGAGCACGATATTTGGTTGCATACTTGTTTGTATGCATTGTTATGTTTTGGAATTCATATTTCCAAATGATTTGATTTGAGATCCCGAAGTGAAATCTACTTTGATATAGAAAGTTAGATATGTATTTCAAATGATTTGAAATAAGAAATCGGGAATAAAATCCAAAGGAATAATTTCTGTAAATTGAATTGGATTTGGAAAATCTAAGTGTGGTGATTAATCTAAATGGGTAGATTGGGATATTGCATGTTGATTGATGCATAGTAGATCCATATATCTATATTGATTGTTGTTTATACACTGGCTTTCATGGGGGTAAACCCGTTCCGCGAAAGTGGCGTGGTCCCGTGATTTGCCTTATTTTTGAACAAAGTTAACAACTGTTTTTGAGTTCTCACACCAGTCCCATGACTGACCTGTAGTTTGCTTTTCCCTTGCGAACTCGGGTGCCCCTATTTTCCACACGGGCAGTCGAGTAGTTTTATTTTGCAGATGTTTTGAGCAGGATTCTGGATTGAAGCTTTAAGCTGTGTCCAGACATTTACAGTCTTCGGCTGTGTAGTTTATATTTCCGCTGTGCACTGTTTTACATTTATGTAAATTTATCTTCCGCTGTGTATTATATTTCGATATACTCTGATATTCTGTACTCTGATGTAACATTATTATGAGGTTTATTGAAGTCTTCTGTTATTTGTTCTGCTGTGTTGTATACCCAAAGTTAGCGTATGCGGGATTCGAACGGTCTTGGTCGGTTTAGCGATCGATTAGGTCCGGGCGAAATCCGTGTCGTTACATTACCAGTGATTGATTTTATATAATTACTCAACAATAATTGCAATAAACCCTATTCACCCCCCTTTAGGGTTAATTTAGATCCTACAAGTGACATCAGAGTGGTATTTTTAACTCTAGAGTCACGAATCATTCTAATAACGCATTTTCTAAGGGTCAGTCCATAGCTAGGACAATGAAACGACCCAAACTTTCGCTTTCGGGAATGCCCAGATTGTTTTGAGAACACGACACATCATAGCACAAACAGAAGAACATTTTATTGTTGTTACAACAATTACACTAGAGTACAAGAATATTCCAGAGTATGAATAAATAATATACATTGGAAATACAATATCAGAGTTTTAAATTACATTTAAATAGTAGTGAAAAAATAATACAAAACACAACTGAAACAAAAACACGGGTATAGAGCTTTCCAAATATCACTTCAGCTGTAAACAAGGATCCTGTGAATATAATATCTGCAAAACCAAAACTACTAGCTGCTCGTGTGGAAAATATAGGCAACCAGAGTTTAGGTTAAAAAAAAACTCCAGGTCAGTCATGGACTGGTGTGAGAACTAAAACAGTTATTAATCTTAAATTTAAAAGAGGGGAAATCATGGGACCACGCCGTATAACATAGAACAGGTTTACTCCATATGAATCTTAGTTTAAGATAAAACAATGCAATGCTTTTTGAAAAATGAAGCTAATATAGGACTCAGGTCCCATCACACAATGCAACGCAAGCCGGAGAATAGAGTTTTCCCTTATAACAGCCAAAATATGCTTGATACGTATTAACAAATTATTTTGATATTATAAGTGTATAGTGTTTATAAACAACTTCGAAAATAAATGTATCAATCATAGACAGCATGAGTACCATATATCATGTCACCATACTAGTTCTACAATCAAAACCGCATGATGTCGCATTGGAAGTTGGATTTCCATTTATGAACCAAGGCAAGAAATACTCCTTACCGAATTCGAGACACTCTAGCCCGTTCCTCAGGACTCAAACTCAGGTGAGCCCTTAGGAGCCACAGGGCTAGTCCACAACTAAAGTTAGTTGATTATATATAATTCCTGAACAATACGTTTCCCTCCCCTATGGGGCATAAAATCTGGGCCACTAGGGACCCAATAACCGAGGCACCTCATTCCATCATCCACATAAGTAAAATATCCGGGCTTGCAAAACCCGAACACCACTCCTAGCTAGAAAGAAACGCATGTTCTCCCTGGATCCTTCTCCCGTTTCTGGTTCATACCGGGGTGTGAGTCTCGTGAAATAACGCTATACACAAAGCTATGCTAATTAAAGCGGTGCTTTGATCATCAACCACAAGGCTCTGCTTTTCAACAAAAGTCTTGATCATTTGCATCTTAGCATGCCACATTTCTAATCCATACCATACCATTGATTTCTGCCAATATATAACCTCTAGTCTCAGAAAGGGTGTTAGGCAAGAGAATAAATTCTCCACTACCAAACAGATACATATTTGGCAGAGATTAACGAATACAACATAAAGGAATACAACGTCAGACATACCATCCATAAACAAGTCCGTTCTGGGTCTGAACGAAACCGGAGGCACCTTATTCCTCATTCCATATGTCCAATACAGGAGGGAGGCCCTCACATATCCGTCGATATCCAAGTACGCTTGGACGATCACCACTTATTACCTTGTCTTGGGTGTACGGCCCAGTAAAGACATCAGTTCTCATCCAAACGATGTGAAGAACTCTGTTCTTCAACCACCGTCTTCATCTTCGACTCTTGATCGTCGTATTAATTATTCAGAATGGGTTAAACCCGGTCTTTCCGAATAACACGCGTATTTTATAATCAAGTGCTATAAAACACATCATATGCCTCATTCTAATTCAGAATATTCTTTTAATAAAATATTCACATTATTAATCTAATTTAAGATTCATTAAAACTTTAATTCAGTTTTAATCTCAAAAATCATTACTTAATGATTATTCACGTTTAAGAAATTAATCTTATTTTTAACTGGGTTAAATAACAAATGTCATTTAAAACATAGTTCACAAATAACCCAAAATCATCTTTCATTGAATATGGAATCTTCACAGAAATCAGATCAATATATAATCGATATAAATTCCTATATCAAACTGATAATATAAATGGAATAACGGCAATGCCTTTTAAATTACATATATAGTAACGGTCTTCATTCACAGAAGCTCATCTCGATTATTATTAAATCGAATTCCATTCAATTCCAATTTAATATATTAAATTGGAAAACTTTTACTTTGAAAATTTTCCATTTAAATCTTAAATAAAGATTTATAAATTTCAAATTATATTTTCACTGCCAATCGGTTTAAAGAACGAATGTCGTTGAAAACACAGTTCACAATAAACCCAATTCACATTTCATTTTATTCCAATTACTAAATATAATTAGGAACTCTAATAATGTTAATTAAAAGATTTATCAATTCCAAAATTATATTCTATTTAATTCCAGTTAAACATTAATTGGAAAACTTCATCGAATCCTGTTTAAAAGATTTTTTTTTCTAATTGGGGTTTAAGAACGATGTTATTAAAGACACTATCCACGACAACCCAAAATCCAATTTGTTTTATTCAATTCCAATTAAATATTAATTAATTGGATTTTTATTCTAGTTAATAACTAGTTCATTTCGACAAAAATATATTTTTATCTTTTTAAATATGGAATTTTTCATCCAAAAACTTTCCAAATCACTTATTATGATTTTACATAATTTTTCCATATTAAGGCCTTTACAGTCAGTTTCCAAGAACGGCCACCGAACTACATTCATAGCGACCTTTTCTGAAATTGATTTGGACATAATTCCAAATCTAACCACTAAAATTTAAATCTCTTATATTCATTGGAAAGGTCTTTTCGATACGAACCCAACGGTTCTTGTTTTAGGAGGGTCCGATGGTCGGATCTCCGGTTACGCCAATTTGTAGTTAATGGTCGAAATCCACGAACGGTTGTTGCACAGCGCGTTCTATTCAGGCATTTAACATTATATATATATTATATATGTTTCGTCGATTTCCATTTAAAACATATTTTATAAAATATTTATAAAATCGTTTATATATTTGTTTTAAAACGATTCCAACTTCATTTTCAATTTTAAATCAAAATTGAATATTCTATATCTTTATCATATTAAAATGATAATATTTTCGAAATATTAAATTTTGAAATCACTTCTTTTAGATATTCATTATAAAATGAATAAAACCGATCGATAAACCCGTTAGGGTTAAAATGGTGTTTGCTACTTAACTCGGCTTCATATTTTTATATTTTTGTGTCCATCTAAAATCGGACAACAAAATCATAATTTTATTCTTCATTGAATATTATTTTAAAATATTCATTATTTTAAAATATTATTTATGTTAAAAGATTCTTTATTTTAAATTATTCTTTATTTTAAAAATTTCTTTACATAAAAATGTTCTTTTACTCTAAAATAATATTTTATTCTAAAATGATATTTTATTCTAAAATGCTATTTTATTAAACATTATTTATAAAACATTACTTCTAAATTGGAATGCGACTCAATCAATTACCATATAATTTCAATTATATGGGTTTCATACATCGCATGTATTCACGATAATGATAAATAATTGTTAAACTGTCCATTCACATCCAAAGTAAAATTTACAACTGTGTGAGCATTAAAATAAATAAATAACACTCATCACAGCCTGTCAATCCATTGATTGACATACAACAAAATATTGGGACTAGTGTTTGTCAAATATCATCCCAATACCCATGTGGGGTTTTCAAACAACCACAGTTTATCTAAATAAATCATTGGTTAATAAATTTAACCAATTTTCACTGTCCAAATTATAAATGAATGTTTACAATTTAATTTAACAATCCTATTTATATTAACATTATTTTTAATATGTTAAACATTTCACATCACAAACATCATCCAATACAGTCAATTTAAATCATCCATGGTTTGTGGACGAGGAAGGTGATCTAACAGGTATCGTATATAGTTTATAATGATTTAACTGATAAAAATCTAAACTGGCAATTCTATATATTTTCAATCATGAAAATAAATAAATAACTGTGCAGAATTTTTTGTGAGGAGTTCCCACCTTGTTTTCCACTCCGTCAGTATTTAATTTGGACCATTTGGATTTGTTATTGTTACATCGCGTTGTGTATTTCATCATGTTTCCAACGAGATCTGTTTCACGCGATTTATATTAAAAATCACATTTTTAATAACGATATTTATAAACAAATAAATAAAAAATCACAATTTTATTTCGTTATTATTTATATAAAAATCATATTTTTATTCTTTTAAAACCATGCTACTTTTATTTTAAAACAATGCTATTTTGATTTCGAAAAAAATTCTATTTTCTTTTTATAAAAACAATGCTAATTTCTTTTTAGAAGAAATGTATATTTTTATTTTTAAAAGTCTGAAATTTAAACAATGCTATTTTTTCCTTTATAAAACAATGTTATGTTTTCCCTTTAAAAGCAATGTTATGTTTTCCTTTTAAAAACAATGTTATGTTTTACTTTTAAAAACAATGTTATTTTATAGTTTAAAAACCATGTCAATTTTATTTTATAAAACTTGATCTTTTTATCTTTAAAACAATGATCTTTTTAATCTTTAAAACAATGATCCTTTTTTTATCTTCGAAACAATGATCTTTTTTATCTTCAAATCAATGTAATTTTTACTTACAAAATCATGTGATTTTTGTTACCATGTTTTTCATATAAAAATATAAAATTTTAAAGTAATTTTATTTACATATAAATCTGAAATTTTAAAGCAATTTTATTTAGATATAAATCTGAAATTATAAAGCAATTTTATTTAGATATAAATCTGAAATTATAAAGCAATTATAAATTGCTTATGTAAAAAAAACCAAACCTTTTCTATCTTCTTCTTCACAAAATTTCACAGCCGACATCGCACAAACCCTCCCATCGTCCATCTAAAATCGCACGCCAATCGCCACCGCCATCCAATGATCGGGACCCACCACGGCAACCGCTGTCAGTCTCCCCTTCGCCGCCCAGAACCCCTGCTTCCTCGAAGGCCCCACGTGACCGAAAATCCGGTCAGAACGACATCACTTTGAGCTGAAAATCGGCGTCTACAGTTTACACAATTCGATCTCTACCATATGGAATCAAAGCTTACAAAAATCTCTCTCGTTTTCCCTTTACAACCTTAGTTTGATTTGGAGTAGATCGCAAGAAATTAGGGATTGAAGTTGAGAGCTCCATAGGCATTGATTTAAAAAGCGGCGGCGTATTCTGAGTTGAATTAGGGTTACGGTATTTCACCATATACTTATAGTATATTCAATATTATTTAATTATTTAATTCAAAAATAGCTTGTTAAACCATCCGAACTCCAAACGAGACCCAACGACTGTCGCCCCTAGCTAAATACCCTCATTCCGGCCACAATGGAATATGTTTCGTAAGCAAATTCGACTGTTTTGATTAGTTTTTATTAAAATTAAAATATAAATCAATATATGTTTAATTTAAACGTACATTTTAATTTACCGAGGCCACATACTGACTCCGAAAATTATAGAAAAATTATTTCTAGCTTATTTTTGACGATACGGTCCTAACAAAACTAATTTCGTCGACTTTGTAGACCGTTAAAAAAATAGCCATTTTTTGGTCGATCCAATTTGATTGAAATTGACAAAACATGTTTTCTTTTGCCACGCTCACATATTAATTCCAAAAATTATGAAAATTGGAATCTAGCAATAATTTGATGTTCCGGATCCAAGAAAACTGGTTTTGTCGAAAACGGAGGTCGTTTGCAATATGGTTATTTTTAAAGGCTATATATTATATCAAAATATATATACCACAGCGACTTTTCTGAATTTTAAAATGGACATAACTTTTAATTTATAAAGTGAAATCTCAGTTTTCTACGTTCATTAGAAAGATATTATTAATAAGATTCAAATATTTCTTGTTTCGTCCAATTCTGATTTAAAATGAATTATGTATATTAAATTGAAATTAGAAATCGAATTTTCAAACTACCGCGCCATTTCGGCTCGTTTTATAATTAAAATAAATTTATTTGTTTTAACATCATTTTAAATAAATTTTTCGTCGTTATTATTTAAAACAAAATATTTTCAATATACTAAATACATTAAAATAGCTAAAATAAAAAAATTTAATTGGTTCAGAATTTCCGGTTTGTTACAATCTCCCCCACTTAAAATCTTTTCGTCCTCGAAAAGAAACGAAGCTGAAAGTTGTTTAAATAACTAACTCAACCTTCAATTCTAATCAAGTTTCAATTCAGTTCAATATTAAATTCGATTTAGTTAAATTAATCATTCTTTCTCATATTGGTTAAATTAATTATCATTCCAATATTTTAATTAGTTAAACTAATTATCAAAATCACAACCAGAAATCAATTAGGTGATTAACTTTTTAAATATATATAACTTTTATATATAGTCAAAAATCATGTTTTGTGTCTCAAATCACAGCAATAAACTCTAACTAAGTTTTGGTTCTCACACCAGTCAATTGGAAATAGATAGATATCCCACTTTCGAAACTCGATCATAAATACTGATGATGCAGCTGTCATCATCAGAATTATCCCCGGGCGACTAGAGTGTGATCCTATATCTATCCAGTATATTAAAACTTAGAATATCCGTTAATTACACCTATATTCAAATTCTTTATATACTCGATTGTCCAAATTAAAATAAAATAATATACTCAAATACGTATTTTAAGATAAAATTTTCAAAACTAAAATCATTTTTATTTTATTTATTTTTAAAATAACACTCTTCACACTCGTTCTAGGTACTACTGATCCTATCTCTAACGAGTCATTCTTATAGGATGTTACTAATCTTATCTCTGGTGAATTCTTCGTTCGGTTCTAATGTGTCTTGTTCTCGAGCTCTGTAAACCAAAGCTTTGATACCAAATGAAACGACCCAAACTTGCCCTTTCGGGAAAGCCTAGATTATTTTGAGAACACGACGCATCAGAGCACAAACAGAAGAACATTTTATTGCTGTTACAACAATTACACCAGAGTACAAGAATATTCCAGAGTATGAATAAATAATATACATTGGAAACACAATATCAGAGTTTAAAATTACATTTAAATAGAAGCGGAAAAGTAATACAAAACACAACTGAAAGAAATACAAGGGTACTAAGCTTTCTGAATATCGCTTCAGCTGTAAACCAGGATCATGTGAATATAATATCTGCAAAACCAAAACTACTAGTTGCTCGTGTGGAAAATATGGGTACCCAGAGTTTAGGTTAAAACAATAAACTCCAGGTCAGTCATGGGACTGGTGTGAGAACTAAAACAGTTATTAATCTTAAATTCAAAAGTGGGGAAATCATGGGACCACGCCGTATAACATGGAACGGGTTTACTCCACATGAATCTTAGTTTAAGATAAAACAATGCAATGCATTTTGAAAAATGAAGCTATTATAGGACTCAAGTCCCATCACACAATGCAACGCAAGCCGGAGGATAGAGTTTTCCCTTATAATAGCCAAAATATGCTTGATACGTATAAAACAAATTATTTTGATATTATAAGTGCATCGTGTTTAAAAACAACTTCGAAAATAAATGTATCAATCATAGACGGCATGGGTACCATATACCATGTCGCCATACTAGTTCTACAATCAAAACCGTATGATGTCGTATTGAAAGTTGGATTTCCATCTATGAGCCAAGGCAACAGATAGTCCTTACCGAATTCGAGACACTCTAGCCCGTGCCTTAGGACTCAGACTCAGGTGAGCCCTTAGGAGCCACAGGGCCGGTCCACAACCAACGTTAGTGGATTATACATAATTCCTGAACAATACATTTCCCTGCCCTATGGGGCATAAAATCTGGGCCACTAGGGACCCAATAACCGAGGCGCCTCATTGCATCATCCACAGAAGTAGAATATCTAGGCTTGCAAAACCCAAACACCACTCCTAGCTAGAAAGAAATGCATGTTCTCACTATCCTTCTCCCATTTCTAGTTCATACCGGGGTGTGAGGCTCGTGAAGTAACGCTATAAACAAAGCTATGCTAATTAAAGCGGTGCTTTGATCATCAACCACAAGGCTCTGCTTTTCAACAAAAGTCTTGATCATTTGCATCTTAGCATGCCACATTGTCAATCCATACCATACCATTGATTTCTGCCAATATATAACCTCTAGTCTCAGAGAAGGGTGTTAGGCAAGAGAATAAATTCTCCGCCACCAAACAGATATATATTTAGCAGAGATCAACGAATATAACATAAAGGAATACAACGACAGATATACCATCCATTTACAAGTCCATTCTGGGTCTGAACGAAACCGGAGTCACCTTATTCCTCGTCCCATATGTCCAATACAGGAGGGTAGCCCTTGCATATCCGTCGATCTCCAAGTACGCTTGGACGATCACCACTTATTACCTTGTCTTGGGTGTAGGGCCCAATCAAGACATCAGTTTTCATCCAAACGATGTGAAGAACTCCGGTCTTCAACCACCGTCTTCATCTTCGAATCTTGATCGTCATATTAATTATTCAGAATGGGTTAAATCCGGTCTTTCCAAATAACACGCGTATTTTATAATCAAGTGCTATAAAACACATCATACGCCTCATTCCAATTCAGAATATTCTTTTAATAAAATATCCACATTATTAATCTAATTTAAGATTCATTAAAAATTTAATTCAGTTTTAATCTCAAAAATCATTACTTAATGATTATTCACATTTAAGAAATTAATCTTATCTTTAACTGGGTTAAAGAACAAATGTCATTTAAAACACTGTTCACAAATAACCCAAAATCATCTTCATTAAATATGGAATCTTCACAGAAATCAGATCAATATATAATCGATATAAATTCCCGTATTAGACTGATAATATAAATGGAATAACAGCAAAGCCTTTTAAATTCCATATATAATAACGGTCTTCATTCACAGAAGCTCATCTCGATTATTATTAAATCGAATTACATTCAATTCCAATTTAATATATTAAATTGGAAAACTTTTACTTTGAAAATTTTCCATTTAAATCTTAAATAAAGATTTATAAATTTCAAATTATATGTTCACTGTTAATCGGGTTAAAGAACGAATGTCGTTAAAAACATAGTTCACAATAAACCCAATTCACATTTCATTTTATTCCAATTACTAAATATAATTGGGAACTCTAATAATCTTAATTAAAAGATTTATAAATTCCAAAATTATATTCTATTTAATTCCAATTAAATATTAATTGGAAAACTTCATTAACTCTTATTTAAAAGGTTTATTCTTTTCTAATTGGGGTTTAAGAACACTGTTATTAAAGACACCGTCCACGACAACCCAAAATCCAATTTGTTTTATTCAATTCCAATTAAATATTAATTAGTTGGATTTTTATTCTAGTTAATAACTAGTTTATTTCAATAAAAATATATTTTTATCTTTTTAAATATGGATTTTCATCCAAAAACTTTCCAAATCACTTATTGTGATTTTACATAAAATTTCCATATTTTTAATAAGGGTACGATCTAGGGAGTTTCGGGTTTAAGCTTTGCAAATGAGGGTAGGAGGTGCCATTAAGGAGGAAGGGAAGTCAAATGAAGTGGTTTGGAGTTTGAAAAACAAGGAGAAGGGGGGAAACTTTAGGCCATGGGTTCTTGAGGGGTGGAGGCCATCGGAGCTAAGGTGGAAGGAGAGAAAGAAAAGAAAGGAGAAGGAAAAGCAAAAGGAGAAAGAAAGGGTTCATAAAAGAAAGGAAACCATAAAGTTGTGACACCTCAAAAAGTAATCACATGCTTAAAGTACCGTTGGAAAAAGGAGGAATGGAATAAAATGATATGCGTAAAGGGAGGACATGAATTGTCTAATTTTGGAGAGTTTAAGGTACTTAATAGTTAAGGCTTTCTTTTTATTAAAAGTTTAAATAACACTTAAGGCTTCTTAAGGAAGGTATCATTCTCTTAAATTAATTTCAACTCTATAAAAACATTAGTGCATGTTAATAGGTCAATTAGGTGGTCATCAACAATTTAAAAATAAAATTTAAGGATTTCCAATATAGCCGTTTACAAATATAACACTCTAAATGATTTAAATTTCCAATTGAAAACCAGTATAAACGAACTAATGACTTTATAGATAAATTTTAACTAGAAAATTTACAAACGAGTTCATTTTCATGTATGTTTATTTTTAAACCATTTTAAGTCTATTTTATCAATATTTTCATTTTTTCAATATTACCTAAGACTGCTTAATTTAAATCGAATTTCAATGAAATGATTCTACACGTTTTCAACTTGTATGCTCAAATCGTAAGTCCAATCAATACGAAATATGAAATCCTACTATATTTCACTTATACAGATCCAGTGAACCTGGTTCCATCGAATTCTAAGACTGTCTTAAAAATTATCTATTTTCTGGTCATCAAAATAATATTAAATTATTGATTTTCCATATTTCCACTTTTAATTCAATTTTAAAAGATCAATTACCTTATTTTAACTCTAGTAAAATATAAAACAAAATCAAAACTAAGTATTAATGGTTTTTCAGATAAAGATTAAATATATGACCATTCAAAATCTATTAAAAATCAATTAAAAAAAATCATATTTTAAATTGACTAAAAAATACGGTTTATTACAATTCCAATGATATAAGACTCATTAATGTTGACAATATGAGGTATTCAATCGAGAATCCATGTTAGATAATTCAGAATAACTCCCAAATGAATTAGACAAGTCTGTTCGTCCTCTTTACATAAAGTTTGAACAATTTAATTAAATCGAGCTCATCGTGTAGTGATAGTTCGTAATTTATCGAAATAAAGTTCAAATTGATATTGAAGATCCAAAGTATGTCGGGCTCATTTCAAACAACATTCTTTTGGGATTATTGGAATATAACTTTCAAATGAAAGTGACAACTATTGATTTGGTCTAGTACATTTTGAGATACTTTTAAATTAGATTTTAGGACTACATACATAGTAAACTGATAAGAACCATTAAATTTTAGAGCTGCATACATAGTACATGAGGTACTCAATCGAGAATGACATTTTAATCTACATGCATTATAAACTAATAAGAACCATTGAACCATTGACGTGCAACAAAAACAAGCTATACATTACGTTGAATCTGCAGTGCTTCTAAAGAATTTCGAAGATGCCTTATCTCATATACTAACTCGTTTGAATATGTGATGCTCTATGTACATAAATAATCATCCACACATTCTGAATAGTTGCTACTGTTCGGCCTAAATGGACATAGATGGATTCTACATCCAATTTTTTCATATATGCCCTTCCTACTATATCTACCTCATATACCTACAATGGAAACCAATAGGGTTCCAGCCAACCTCTTGATTATATGGAGGTTTAACAACTGAAGTTTAGTGTACCTCTTATTCATACAGAGATTGAACAACTGAAAAATTTTCTATTGCATGTTGAAACAGAGGTTGAGAAACTTAAACTTGATCTACCTCTTGTTCAAATGCAAGTTAAACAAGCTTCTGTAGTCTTAGTTGGTTAAGATCTAGGGAGTCACGACAGAAGTCCTCATAGTGTTTCTTTTTATAATCGATAAGCCAATCTTTATTGGTTCGCGAGCTATCTAATGGCCTGTGGATTGGCCAATCACCAAAGTAAATAGATGAAGGCCAAGACAACATTGCTGTTAGTATGCAAAGACATGAGGAAGAAGGAGATTATTTGAGTAAAGGATTGCGTGTAAGAAAGAGATTACAGTTCATACTTATATATGTAATATGTTTGAATGTAAATTTGTGTTCCTATGCGCATTAAGGGGACAACTGTTTTGTTTGAAATGATTGTACACACTACACATTACTGAAGCTGTTAAAATGACTACATATTGCATATTGCACACTAACAAAAATTCTGTTTAGACAGTACATAATGCGCATTATATATAACAATGACTATACTTAAACTTTATTAAATGGAGGACGACTAGAGTTATCTAACTCATTCATAAGCTATACTGAAACCTCATTCCTTAAATTCTTGTATCAATTTGCTGAGTTGTCAACATTAATGGTAGCGGTGGGAGACTGTGTCGCATGGCTACAGTGATTAGCATTGACTGAACATTGCAGCATGTTTGACTCCATGCATGTACTTGTTTAAAAGGACTCCATCCAACTATAAAATATTATTTTCTGCCTTCATTAATTTAAAACAATTTTGTAAACTAAAATGTCCATTATCACTTCGTAAAGTTACTCGTATACCTGAAAGTTTATATTAAAGTTGTTCGCAGGCATGAAATTATGCTGCAAAGGGATGTTCTTGTAGGCCATGAAGTATTTTGGAACATGGTGAATGAAGCTTACAACATTCATCTTGACTTCCCGACTAGGCAGCCACATGCAGATACCAAATACGCATATATTGTTTTGATGAGAGACTGTGATCGTTATCACAAGAGTATCAAGGAAGTTAAAGAAGAAAAGGGTTTTCAATCAAGATGTTCTACTTTTGACTCACGCTACCTATTGGATTATGAATCGGAATTCATCTGTTATGAAGCATATGAACTTCGTTGTAGTTGGCTGGCTCTACGTAACCAATAATACTGATATAGGCTATTTGTCTTTTTGTAGCTTTGTTTCATGTTTAGCAATTGAATATTTTTATCATCTTCTTCAGTATATTTTTGCATTGTAGAATGTTTGGTATGAGTATTGTATAGTGTTTAGCATTGAATATTCAAGAAACTTCAAAGTCCATATTTTAAAATAGTCGATTTAATTAATTTTTTAGCATTGGTGAACAAACTACCAGACCATGATTTTTTATGAAGTTTTGATCTTGACATTTCTGAAAATGCATAAGTCGAATTCAAGATCAATCACTTTCTAGCTATAGGCCATTAGATCCCGAAGAATCTTACTTCAAAGGATTCATTTTTTAAAAAAATATTATATATCAACTTGAAATTAAAATTGGAAAATTACAAACTAACAATATGCACGATCTCGATTTAATTTAATTTAATTAATTCATATAAAGTTTCTGATTTGACAGTACATAACGCACACAATGAAAATAAATAAGAAGAATAGTAATCAAGTACATACACTAATATAGTAAACGATAATACTGAAATTGATATATCAAAGATAATACATACATTGAGACAATAAACGGTACTGTTAACACTTAAATGGTAAACGATAATAAGTAACAACTCTTCTAATTCAACCCATTAACATGCATCTGAAACATGAACTATGAATCCTTGTCATCGTCATCAATTAAAGAGCGACTTCAACACCATAATTATTTTCACTATCATCATCATGAAGTCAAAGAAGATATCGCTCAACATTGACATCGGTAAACTCATTAATACGAGATGTCAACTCATCGATGCTCCATTGATTCTCTTAGTATATGACCCAACGAATATCCATAGGTATCTGAAAACAAATCCTCATACGAAAATACGCCTGGATCTGGATACAAAATACCTCAGGACATGGAATATCAACTTCATAAGTGGTCAGGATACCGACTATCTAGCTGTAATTTGTTGTATGTGAAATTTGTGGAGGCTCGAAAACTTGACAGCTTCGTGATAGATCTAAAAAAACTGGAAGATACACCACTTCGAATAGCTGAAGGGCTAACCAAATCAACCGATGCAACATACAAAAAGGAAGTTGTATGCAGTGGAGTGTAAAAATGATGCCAAAAAGTATCCCCTGCATGATGTTGTATAGAGGCATTGTTGTACACACTCAAATAAGGTGTATTTGGATGTGGATCATCAAGTACAAAATCAAATTCCAATATTTTCATCCAGCAACACTTGTTGAGGTACTAAAAACAGCTTAAACTTGGCAAGCCTGATTCCGAAGGAATAGGTCTACCTGAAAGGAAAGTAGCGTGCTCTATCAAGGGGTCGAGCATATAAAGTGAACCATCACATGGATGCTAAACAACACTCTCCCATGTGGTCCATGGGTCAATCTTATTTCGGGCTACAATGAATACATGATGCGCCTGACCTCTTGAAACCGTTCTATAGTTAACAGGCGTCCAAGCCATAACTCGTAGAATGAATAGAGATAGTGAAGGATCCGAAACCAAAGATATCACATAATATCATCACTGCAATATCTCCTAGAAACTTATATTCGATGATGATTTAGTACAAACGAAGCACTGACGATCCAAATATTTGTATAGATAGGATAATACTGAAGTGCCCCTAGATATGTAGAAGTAATATCAAACAGCATCTCAGTAACAGCTGCCACATAACCCATTGCCGACATGTTCGAAACATTTGTGGAGAACAAATTGCCCATCATGAATAAAATAAAAAGTCTGGCAAGATCTAGAAGTTTTGATGCAGGATGGACTTTTAGTAAGTGTATAAGTGTATGTTTAATGTATAAGCATGTAATATGTAGACCTGACCATCTTGTAAGTTAAGATGTGGAAACAAATTTGCTAAATGATCAAAAAGATGGTGCAACTCATCATATGGTAGGGTCTCCTCCTCACAACTGATAAATCGGTAAGCATGGCAAAACATAATGGGGGCGAAACCTAACTCTTCAAAGTAAAATGGAATGTATTGGTTGTTTTCCACCAAAACGAAGCCAAAGCCCTACATAATTGAACGTCAAAATTTAAAAACAATTTGATATCTATATAAGCAATTAAAGGATATTATAACCATGAATATAATTAGTGAATAAATAAGTATTTAAGTATGAAAAAACATACTCAAAAAATCTCCAAACCCCACCTTCCATAGATAATCATGAATAATGTTCGATCTGTCAATAAATCGAATAAATCCGTACATCCGGATTATTTTTACCCAAGACCAACATGTTAGCTCACGACGAGCCTAATATTAAACATGAGTAATAGTCAAATTATATTGTATATAGTGTTTGTAAAAATAATTATAGAGAAGGTTAAGTCTTACTGATTCCTCGACAATCATACTTATGTGAACTTCATCTCCAGGAAGTATACGAAAACACACTAATTCTTTGTCTAATCCCAAATTTGGTCGATATGTGGATCTAGATCTATAAAATCACTTATCCATGTGTTTTCTCCTCATAACGGTGATATGATCTCCTTCCAAACCATTTTGTGGTACGTCTTCTCTGACTAGAGCATTTTCTCCAAACAAAGCATTCTTTCTTTTAGTAGAACGTTCCCGGTGCTTTAACCACCGATTCCACATAAACGGCTCCATGCTCTTCTCGTATTTTTTAGGTAAAGTGGGATGCTGGAATAGTGGAAGGGGGAGATTAAAGGTGGCTCAAGTTCAAAGAGGGAAGGGGTTATTGCTAGTTTTACGTAAGCCGTTTATAAACGACATTCCCTTAGTCGGCTTATTTTAAGTCGGTTATGAAAAAATGTGGAATGTAATACACACCTTGATGTGGATTGCAATACACTGGACGAGGATTGAAATCCACGTAAGGGGTCTTAATTGGCTTAAAATAAGCAGTCTAACACTGCACCCTTTAATTCCCTCATTGGAGGTTGGTTTTGGTTGATTCGTCATGAATCGACAATTCTGAACCACTACAGTTCGGACTCCTCTTTATCCCATTTCCAACAAAGTGTCGATTGGGAAGCGGCCGACCCCAATAGTGTGTCGGTTTTCCTCAATAGGATTGCTCTGGCAACCCTAAAAGTTTATGAGACAACCAGGAGTGTTAGTTTGGGAAGGCTTAGTCGCTTAAAATAAACTAGTTAAGGGATAATTTCTACTCCCTAACAGCTGGCTAAGGCTAATACTCCCAATAAAGACATTGGCCCATAGCTGGATTTAAATGAGCCAGCTATGTACCACCGCTCCATCAGATCATTGCCTCTTATACTCCTACATATACCGCTTGAATTCAAAAATAATTGATACCACTTACTCATTAATTTTCCAGCTTTTATACTACATTTCCACCAATTCATCTTCTTATAATGTCAACAAAAACGAAAGGAAAATCGAAGAATCCATCTCAATTCAATTAGAATATCTATAATTCTAAAGGAGGTGAAAATCAATATCCTCCATAATCTTCTCATCCACAAAATCATAAGTATAATTTTGGTTATATCCAGCAAGCCTCTTATTTATATCTCTGCAACAAAACTAGAATTTCTTTCATTTCCATCAAAATTCGAATCAATATCAGAATTCTCAAAATTCAAATTGCTCATAGAATACATCTTTTCAGCAAAACTGCAATGATCAGGACTAAAGGTCTCCAAGAAACTAACAATGGTTAATGTTCCATAACCGATCAAAGAATTTAACAAGAAATTTGAATACTTGATTCAAAGAAAATAGTTGGATGAGTAAAGAAAACTAGTTTGAGAATCAGGAAAGGGCTCGAGATGAAGATATAAGTTTAGAAATTCTAATTTATCATCTGTTAATATTTAGGGAAAACAACTAACATTGGTCAACACTTAGCTTTTCCTAATGTTGATATTGAAAAATTTCCACAAAAAGCTTAGAAAATGGTCAAATGGTCACTGGACAAGCAAGATGAATTGGCTTACTGTTGGTATGAATTCTCTAATGATGGTAAAAAAAGAATTTTCCAAAGTGATAATTATTTTTGGAGTTATGTGTGCAAATTGTTCAACCTTCGAAGTTATAACAATCCTTCAATATCTATTGATACCTTGAAGGAGTCTAAGAAGTACCAACGCCAATTGTCAATTTTGGAAAAAGATAATGGTCGGACTTCATGCAAGGCAAACAAGCAGGGTAAGCGACATGGATTTGGTGCTACTTTTAAATTTAAACTTCCAATGTTTTTTTCCACTAATAACGCTTTAACTGTGTGGCTTAACTAAGCAAATGTTTTATGTATTTACGAACATAATAATCAAATACTGAACGTGCACAATGGCTACGACATTTTCTCTAGAGTGGAAAAGTGAAGTAAAATTTGATAGGAACACATGATAATACCTAGAAATATGAGCGATGAATCAAGCCCCGGAAATTCAGATGCATTTGAAGGCACCACTTACAACTGGTTCAGGTGGTAGGTCACTTGGAAAATTCTAAGAGAGGAAAAAAACCCAACCAATTATAGCCCTTGATATGAATAAATTAGTGCTCGTATGGCCTCTGCCGAAGAAGAAAATAAATTGTACATCGAGACGAAGGAAGCTAAGAGATTTGAGAGAGCTAAGGAAAAACAACAACGTCTTGATTCTATACAACAATCAAGGAATGAAAAGTCAAAATTAAGAAGATAGGAATTAGCCCGACAACAAAGAGCTGGCGAAATAGCTCTTTTAAGTTGCAACCTGAGTGGACTCAATCCACTACAATGACTATTTATGGAAAAATAAGTTGAGGAGTATCATATATGTCACGGAGGTTAGTAGATATCTGGATCCAAATTAGTTATCTCACTTTTGGAAACAAAATGTTATAAGTTAGGTGTTATTGTTTTAACGATTATTGTTGTTTTAGTTGTATGTATCGTTAATGCTTTTGATATTATTCATTATAAACCTTGCTTATTATCCACATAGTAAATCATTACCAACTTAATACTATATTATATGTATAAAATTCAAACATAGTTAAATAGTACAACACGTAAAAACATATGTATGTAATACATGAAATTACTCAAATATAGTCATTAAGATACCACGCTATCGATAAAGCATTAACAACACCAATAAATATTTGGAACATTATACAGATAATAAAAGATACGGTACTCAATGGTAAACATAATGCAAATTCCTACTAGTTTCCAATATGCTCCTAATAATATTCTTTTATTTATACCTTTTAGATCTAGATGAGCTTGCGAATCTTGAATGTCCTAAAATTTTTGAAAGTATTTGGATTCTTATAATGTTTTTTCCTAAATGCCACAACAATATATAAATAATTTCTTAGTTGAGATCATATCCACAGCGTTCTTCTTCCACAATCATATTATGTAAAATAATACAATGGTACATGATACTAGATAAAATAGCAGGATCATGGTTGTGTACTTCCTTCCTTAATAATGAAACCTACCTTGAAGCACTCCAAATGCTTGCTTAATATCTTTCCTCAAACTCTCTTGTTGCAAGATGAATTTGGCTTTATTGAGTTTTTTTGGCCTTTGTATGCTTATTGAAGTGTTTTCCACATTGGATATACACTATCTACCAAAATTATCCCACTGAATGATTTCTATCTCCTATTTTATAAATACACGGTTGTCATAAATCATTATATTATCATTAAATAAATATGTCTATTGTAAAATGTTAATATCATTTATTGCCTGGTGATCCAAGAAAAGCATTCTATGTGTACAAATCAAATGAAGCAACCGCTTCTAACACCTGCATAGCCTTTTTGCAGTGTCCTTTGTATTTCCCTTGCAATGCAACTGGGCAGTTTGTCCCTGTCAAATGCATATAGTCTAAGCTAGCAAACATAATTAGAAATCGATATTAAGCTCCTACTGCTAAAAATCAATCAGTGTCATGGCCCACTGGTGGCTGTAGATACTCTTCGCCATATATACAAACTATGGTTTTGCAAAATTCTTTCATACACACAATCCCCATTGAGTCTCCCATCCTTATTTTTTCATCTTGCGAATCACCAGTTGTTCCATAGGATATTATAAGAAGTGCAACACAAACCTTCTATAGTAGTGAAATTCTTAGTTCGTGATTACGTTTCTTGGATGCATGAAAAATAAGTTTGATCTAGAAACTTTGTCGAGAACACTATTTAAGTTATTCTTTGACATATAAAATCTTCATTGGAGATCCACTTCCCCATATATCAGGTTTGGCATAAGATAATCTGCGCTAAATTCCTTATGACCTCGTCCATATCACAACTTTTATACCAACAACACTACCTCCTTGTGTTAAATCTGACTCCTCTGTAATTTCTTGGTATATTAGAATGATTTTTGCTCAACAAATATTCTTTGTTGTTTCTCGGCAAACCGATTCATCTGAAGTCGATGAGGAGGAGAATGACGAGGATGAGAAGAACCTTTAAATTTTTAAAGAACCCATTGATTACAGTTGCAATTCCAAATACCTTGTTAGATGTTCTATTGTTTTGATCTATCATTGAGTTATAAAAGAATCTCTACTTTGAACTACAATTTTGCTATTGATTGTATTAATCACTGAGTCGAGCATGCTATAATCCAGTTTATGTGATTCATCACTGAACTATCATTAAAAATATCTACATTAAATAGTGCATAACAGGAAAACTATAATTATGTTATTGATTTGATAAATCGTTGGGCGGAGCAAGCTTTAATTTAGCTGATGTGATTTGTCACTAAACCATCATTAAAAAATCTATGGATTGAATAACACATATTATGATAGCTATAGTTCTGCAAGTGATTTGACTAGTCATTGAGCGAAGCATGCATTAGTTTAGTTGATTTAGTTTATCCATGAATCATGGCTTCTAAATGATGTTAGATCACAAGTTTTTGATTCATGACAAGGAAGAAGAGAAGATCAAAGGAAAAGTGATATAAGTTATGATTATTTATTTAATTGTGTCTTAGATGTGTTATATATTGTTAAAATCTATCCTCGCATATATAACGTACACAAGTGCACTTATGAACAGACACTTTGTGAAAAGACACTTTGTCAATTCGCGAAAAGAAACTACGCAAAAAGACACTTTGCGAAAAGACACTTCGTGAAAAGACACTTCACGAAAAGACACTTCGTCGCTTCGCAAGAATATACTTCACGAAAAGACACTTCATATTTCCATTGGTCATATTTTAAAATGGTCATATTTTAAAACGGTTATATTTTACAATGGTCATATTTTCCAATGATCATATTTTCCAACGGTCGTATTTTACAACAGTCATATTTTCCAACAGTCATATTTTCCAACGGTCATATTTCTTTAGAAGAGACATTTTACTTCACCAAGAGTTTTCAATTCAATTTCAAGAGAAATAGTTGCTCCTTTTCACCGGAACTTTACATGAATAATTACTACTCTTCGATTACTATTTATACACTATAAATGCCACTTTCCACATCATCGAAA
Source organism: Allium sativum (assembly GCA_030737875.1). NCBI lineage: Eukaryota > Viridiplantae > Streptophyta > Magnoliopsida > Asparagales > Amaryllidaceae > Allium > Allium sativum. The sequence continues at coordinate 31,475 of JASFAX010003869.1, forward strand.
TAATCAGATCCTCCTCTAATTCCTGATCTTACTTGCTATATTCTCGTGCATTATAGAAACATTCAAAATATTCAAATTTCCTTTAAATCATTGATTATATTTCATATCTCTTGATTCAATAAGCAATATACTTCCTTCGATCTTCACATACACGTTATATACTTGAGGATAAGATTATAGGAAGGGTATATATCAATTTGACATATCCTTGTTATCAAGAACACAAGTAGTCAACAAATTCTCTGTATTGTGGAAGTCCTCTTCAGCAGTTGAGGCAAGAAATTACATTCGGCTGTTCGGGTAATTGTGAACCTGTTCCTTCGGGTGAAGTGAGGGTTGTTGTATTAGTGAAATACCAGAAGATAGACTTGGACTGGACGTAGGACAGTGGTCCGAACCAATATAAAATCGACTACGTCATTTTACTTACTGCTTCTATTTTGCAATCTACATAGTACGTTGACTATACTCCATATTACACGATCCTACCACTGCCTAGTCTTTTTCAATTGGTGTCATAGCCTGGGATTCTAGAGATCATAACAAAATCCCAAAATAAATGGCAATAAAAAGACCTAGTCAAGGCGCTAGAAAGTGGAAGAAAAACAAAGAAGAATCAATAGAGCAAGGAAGCAAATTTCTCATAGCTAAAGTCAGATCACAATCGGTATGTCTAGATTCATTATATAAAGATCTTTTTTTAGACCATGAATAATTATTAAAAGATTTTAAAAGTTTGGTAAACTTAATGCAATTATTTTAGCCAAGTCAAAAGATAGTGAGCAAGAAAATTCCAAATTAAAAAAAGAAAACAATTTTTAGTAAAACAAGCCAAATGTTTTGAATATACCTTAGAAGAGCTTGTTTTTCTAAAAGATCTCCTTCAAAAAGAAAATGAGCGACTAGAAGATAAAAACAATGTTCTTTTAAAGGAAATCAATCTTTTGCAAAATAAAAATACATCTCTAGAAGTAAATAATTCTAGTTCTTTAATTTTGTCTCTTAAAAAGGAGAAAGAAGCTTTAATTGAAAAGAATCTAGAATTATCTAAAGAATGTGAATTTTAAAAAATTTGTAACAATGTTTTGCAAAATGAAATTTGTGACTCAAAAGAAAATTTTAAAAGATTACAATCTTCTTTAGATAATTCAGAATCTCAAATTTTTGATCTAAAAAATGAGAATGATACTTTAAAAGAGAGAATTCTGAATTAAATAGGGAAATTGATGTCTTGAAACCAACAAAATTTCTTTTGAAAATGTGAATCGCACCTTTGGAATAAAATTTGAAAAATGTACAAGTAAGTTCGTGAAATTTAATATAGGTCAGAATGATTTATATGAGATTTTGTCTAGTTCAAGACCTTTACATGATAAAAGCGGTTTAGGATATAATAAAACCAATCATAGAACTAGTACTAGACATGCTTTTATATATAATAAAAATATCACCGCTAGTACTAGTGCATGAGTAAATCCAAGATACAATCATTATAAAAATTCGAATACTTCTATGAATATGGATATTTATAATGAATCTAGAAGTACAAAACGAAATACCAATAGAGGTTATTTAAGTATTTGGGTTCCTGTAAATTGGAAAAACAGAGAAAAATATATTAATAATTATTTTAATTCAGTAGTTAATAATGAAAATTTCATTTTTAAAGGTTCCATTAGACCCTCTTGGTATGGTTACCATTCATCTAACCCCTGGACCCTAATGATGGAAGTGGGCACCAAAGTGTATCATAATTTTTGCAAGTACACCACACCAAAAAGAAGACTATTTCGGTATCTCCAAATATCTGTGGAAACAAATATAAAGTGAAGGAGTAAATTAAAGAATATGTTGTTTCTATCTTGATGTTAATCTTTTTGATCGATGAAAAAGGGGGAGAGAAATTGATATACAAACAAGATTATTGTAGAAAAAGAATAACCATATACTCAGAGGGAGAAAATTCATATATACCATATTTTCAAGGGGAGAAAATAAAATCTCTACAAGATTGCAAGAGGTTGTCATCAATCAAAAAAGGGGGAGAATGTTAGATCACAAGTTTTTGATTCATGACAAGGAAGAAGAGAAGATCAAAGGAAAAGTGATATAGGTTTTGATTATTTATTTAATTGTGTCTTAGATGTGTTATATATTTTTAAAATCTATCCTCGCATATATAACGTACACAAATGCACTTATGAAAAGACACTTCGTGAAAAGACACTTCGTCACTTCGCGAAAAGACACTTCGCGGAAAACACTTCGCGAAAAGACACTACGCGGAAAACACTCCGTGAACAGACACTTCGTCGCTTCACTAAAAGACACTTCATATTTCCAATGTTCATATTTTAAAACGGTCATATTTTAAAACGGTCATATTTTACAATGGTTAGATTTTCCAATGATCATATTTTCCAATGGTCATATTTTACAACAGTCATATTTTCCAACAGTCATATTTCCCAACGGTCATATTTCTCAAAGCAGAGACATATTATTTCACCAAGAGTTTTCAATTCAACTTCAATAGAAATAGTCGCTCATTTTCACTGAAACTTTTCATGAATAATTACTACTCTTCGATTACTATTTATTCACTACAAATGCCACTTTCCAAATCACCGAAATAATCAAATCTTCTTCTAATTCCTGATCTTACTTGCTATATTCTCGTGCATTACAAAAACATTCAAAATATTCAAATTGCCTTTGAATCATTAATTATATTTCATATCTCTTGATTCATTAAGAAAAATACTTCCTTCGATCTTCACATACACGTTATATACTTGAGGATAAGATTATGGGAAGGGTGTACATCAATTTGACATATCCGTGTTATCGAGAACACTAGTAGTCAACAATTTTTATGTATTGTGGAAGTCCTCTTCAGCAGTTGAGGCAAGAAATTCCGTTCGGCTGTTCGGGTAATTATGAACCTGTTCCTCTGGGTGAAGTGAGGGTTGCTGTGTTAGTGAAATACCAGAAGAGAATATAGGACTGGACGTAGGACAGTGGTCCGAACCAGTATAAAATTGACTGTGTCATTTTATTTACTACTACTATTTTGCTATCTACATCATACGTTTACTATACTCCATATTACATGATCCTACAAATGCCTGGTCTTTTTCAAATAATTGAGCTGATTTTAAATGTTGATTTTGACGTTTTATCAATATTCAATGCTAAACATTAAACATGCTATAGTGTCCTATCAATGTCATTCACTCTAGACATAAATTTTTTTTCTCGAAATAGTGGTAAAGTCGTTGATGTTGATAACATGAGGTATTCAAATGAGAATCAATGTTAAATAATTCAAAATAGCTTTCAAATAAGTCAGACAAGTCGAGTCATCCACTTTTTATAAAGTTTGAAAGATTTAATTAACTATAACTGAATCGAGTTCATTGTATAGCAGTAGTTTGTACTTTTCTAAAATTAAATTCAAATTGATATATATAATCCAAAATATGTCGCAATCCTTCCAAACACGATTCTTTTGGATCTATTGGAATATAGCTTTCAAATGAAAGAGGCAATTAGTGATTTGGTTTTATACTTTTTAGGATATGCCTAATCTAAATTTTCAAAAAAATCATTGTTAGCTATTTTGTTAACCATACCTAAACGCTTAACTAAATTGAATATTTTAAAATATAGAATTTGAAGTTTTATAAATATTCACTGCTAAACTTTAGGCAGGCTACAGTGTCATGTCAATGTCACTCACTATAGCCACGAAATATTGTCTCCCAATGAGGTAAGACTTGTTAATGTTGACATTATGAGGTATTCAATCGAGAATCTGTGTTGGATAATTCAAAGTAATTTTTGAATGAGTTAGGCGAGTCGGGAAATACTCTTATAAAGTTTAAACGATTTATGTAAATTTAATTAAATAGCTACTTGGAAGAGCCGCCTTTCTTCCCTTTTTTCTTTTTAGACTCGACCTCGAATGGCTCATCCTTCTTCTCCTTTTTCTTTCTCTTCCTCTTCAACTCCCCACTTTCAGACTTCTATCACTTCGGCGGAGACATGGAGGAGCGAGGCCTAAACTCATATTCTTCTCCCAGATTCACTGGAGGAGTCTTCCCTTCACCTTTACCTTCACCTTCTTCCTTGTTCGGCATCTCAGTGATGTCCGTAACATCTTCCTCGGGGAGGACCGCCTTCAATGGAGTAGGGAAGGCTTCGATAATGGCCCTTGTAGCTGCGACATGCACCATCTCTTTCCAAGCTTACGTAGGTTCCCTCTCGGCCCTTCTCGTCACCATATGTTCTGCCTTTAGTTTATCCCCTTTACGACCTTTATCTTCTTTAACTCAACCTCGGCTCACTTTTTGGAGGCCTCAAACTCATCTTTCTTCCGACCTTCATCATGTACTTTAGCCTGAGCTTCCTCCTTGGCCTTTTTCCTTGCTGTATCTCAGACTTTGGTCTTGGCCTCCTCATCCATCTTCTCATTTGCCTCAAGTTCCTCAGACTTCATAAGCAACTAGACTTTTTGTTCCTCCACTAGCTCGTGCATGGTTTTTCCAGACGCTTCCGTCTCCCCTATGACTTGGGCGTCTCCACCTACTGAATTCTTTCCCACTACGAGCACTTTTCTAAATCGGCCAATCCAAACCTTCCTGTTTATTTATCAAAGCTTGTGAGGAACCCGTACTCCACCTTTATCTACCTCTTGTAGGCATCCACATCCGTCTTAGCTACGGCAGCCGTTGTTGTGTGTATCCTAGCCATCGCTCCTTCTCTTGAGATACGTGTACATTGAGACTGGGATTGATACTTCTGATTCCATGCTAGCAATTTTCTGCTTTCATTAGGTAGATGGATATATCTTCAGTTGCTTGCTGTGTGGCACTACCTGATGTCGATCCTTCGTTGGTCGTCGGAAGTGCACTTGGAACTACTAGGAAGATCCACTAGCGAAAGCAGATGGATTGGCTTGCTGCTATTTGGGAAATGCCTCATGAGACACTATGATGCTCTCAGTTACGGTATTCTTTCCCTTCTCAGCAACGCGTATTTCAGCTTCCTCCACTGTTGCATCCTCCTCAAGAATCTTTCTCCCTTTCGCCAACACCCGACGTTCGTCCTCAGGCAGGTACTAGTCCATCAGCCTGGACTCATCCACACTTTCTACCCCAGGGCGGTGACCTCGTCCTCAACAATATTTCTCAGGTCATCGCTAGGTTTCGAGGATAGTTGTTGACTCATGAGAGCTCGCAATGTTTAAGGATTTTGACATAGAAGCCCCAAATCGCCTCCTCCATGTCTATCTCCATCTATACTCGGGCCTCTCTGACTTGCCGCTTCAGCTCCTCTACTTCAGCTGGATGATCGTCTCTTATACCATCTATTTGACCGAGCACTTCTTTATTGGAAACTTCAGCCGTCTCTTTATCCTTCATGGCAAACATGTACTCAGTTGTCCTCCTATCCAACATCTTCTTGAACTCCATGTTCTCCTTCGTGTAGCGCTGGGCCTCTTCATTCTACTTTCGGAGCCTTTCGTTTTCCTCAACCAGCGCTGTTTTCCATCCTTAACTACTGCACCATCGCATTCTCTTCTCGCAGCTTGCTTACCATCTCCTCCACGGCCTTCTTCTCCTTTTCTGCCCAAGTCGATGAAGAGGTTAGCACATCTTTGTAATGTTTACTGGCCGCTTCCATAGTCGCCTTAGTCTCCTCCAACTTTAGCTTTATCGCTTCAACAACAGAGGGTTAGCACATAAAAGCGCTACTTGAATACGCAGAAGCTAGTATGACTTATTATCATGTCTTACCCATCTCCTTCTCCTTGCTCACGAGGTTGTCCCATTCTATTTTAATATCCTCTTTAGGCTTAAAATCTCAATTTCCTTCTTGACTATCGACTCTGAAAGGTGCATCGCGCATCTGTGCATCTAGCGATACTGGTAGTGAGATGCATACACTAGTTACCACATGTCTTCATCGTCTTGGCGAGGGATCGGTCTAAGGTCTAGTTATAAAACAATTCTTTGAAGTAGAAACTCGGGAACAACTTCTTTAGTTTCGCCTTTCTTTCCTTGAGATCCAGCTAAGGAATTTCTGACGTATCGGGAAGTGTCAGGCCTCGGCCTCTCACATCCCTTCTATCACTTCCTTGTCCCATATATCCAACTCCTCTCCTACCGATAGAAGTTGTCACCGGCGTGGTCTTTGGTGCATAAGCTAGGGAATCGCTGTTTACTGCCATGTTGTCCACTATTCTTCCCTTCTCCTTGTATCTGGTGGTTTTTCACTTGTTGATAAGGAATCTGGGCATGGGGATTGCTCTCGATAATACCTGCTACTTTCTGAGTCATGATGCCTCTTCCTTTTGCGTTGTCAAGTACTCGCATAGGATTCAGTCATGGCACTTCTTTTATACAATCGAGAACCCTCCGGTCATGGGCCTTGTCTCTTTCGCGAACCATGGCGCCTACAAGGAACCAACTTTGAATCAGGATGGAACATCTAACACATACAAGTCAAGTGTTGTGCTGTGTAATGCTGGTAAGTGTGTGTCCTATATGTTCCCCTGCATACCCGTTTTTTCCTTCCTAGAAGGGGTAATTTCCCAAGCACTCTGCAACAAACTCTCAATGTCTGCTCCACTCAATCCAAAATATGACATCTTAATTGGGACCTTATCTAGATCCTTAAACTGGTCTTCAGCTTCCATGGACACGACGGTTGCGGATGTCGTAACCAAAGAACTTGGTTCAGTAGTCTCTTCCGGCCTTATCTGCCCAGTTTGGGTGGGAAATGGGAGTGGGTTGTGAACTATTCCCTCCAGTACGCGCCTCTTCATCACCGACGTCGTCGCCTACATCCCCATGAGCCTCTGTAAATTCCTCCTTATCCAAGGTCATGTCAGAAGGTGCGATTGAGGCCAATTCCCCTTATGGACCCAAAGAAACAACTTCGCCCTCAACTTTCACCACTCCTGTTGCTCCATCATAATCCTAGTGGCCCATTGAACGTCCCTTTGGAAGCAAATACAACATATATAGAAGACAGTATGATACAATAGTCGGGAAAAAGCAATACTCGCAAGGAACATCCTTAAGTCAGAACTCGCTGCAAATACTCTCCACTCTTTGAGATCGGCAGAATCCCTGCCACATAAAACCCTAAATCAGTTTTGAGCTTACGACTCAATTAACTCAGGTAACAATCTAAATCTCCTGGTAGTTTCTACCGGTGAGCCACCTTCTTGCAAATCCTGAAGGGCAACGAACAAAAAACTAGTCACCCTTAAAATAATTAAGCATGTTCCATGCGCCTAGGATCAAGCGACTGTTGAGTTGCACCTCCATGTGTACTGGGTTGGTGGCAGTGCTACTCTTCTTCAAGGAATAGAGGCATTTGATGTCCTCCCTCGATGGCACAATCTGCATCCATTCAACATACAGGATGCAAGTGCCGAACAAGAGGGCATGCACGTTCATACGAAGTTGCGTTGACACCAATCGTAAGAAGTATAGAATATCATGGATGTACATAGGGTTGTCAACGGGTACCCAAAAATTATGATATTCGTCTGTATCCGTATCCGAAATTATGGAATATATCCATTATCTGATATGCAGATACATATATCCGATATCCGAATACCTTTCCGGATATGGATATGGTTATAATGGTATCCATTTCCCAAAAATATCCATCCGATATTCTAATTTGTTTGTGTGTGGGTATATATATGTGTGTGTATATAATGCTTAATTTACTTATGCTTAAGTTAATATATAAGTTTCCTTAAAATAGCTAAACTAATCTCAAGTATTGGATTACATACCTACACCACAAAAAGCGAATGTTGTATTTGTATTTGGTATTATGCAACATGTTAAGTCACATGCTCATTTTATTTTGTGATACGGATACAATTAGGACATGATTATCCATATGCTTCTATGATTTTTGTTTTATTTTAGCCTAAAGACAGTGTTTTTCATATTTTGGACACTTTATCTCTTAAAATGTTTGTTATATGAAATTTATATGGTTGACGTCATTGTTATAATTTTTAATTAGATGTAATCAACTTTTTAAAAAATATTTTGTGAGTCAAATTTACAAGCGAATAATGTATTTGTAAATTTTTATTGTTTTATTTTTAAATATTTTTTTGATTATTTTCAGATATTTTTCGGATATATTTTTCGTATATTTTCGGATAACCCCATCGGATGGGCATTTTTAAGTTTCGGATACAGATAGTTTCGAATATTTCCGGATAACCACATCGGATGTACATTTTTAAGTTTCGTATACGAATATTTTAAGATATCCATATTCACTAAGGAAGATATAGATATTTTCCGATATCCGAAAATATCCATGGATGCGGATATAGATATTATTACACCGGTATCTGCGAATATCAGATACGGGATACAGATATGGATTTTTATTTTCTGATACAGATACAAATACAACATTATCCATATCCTACTGCATCCATTTACAGCCCTTGAGGTACGCACATGACGGAGGCATTCATCCAGTGGAATTTGTATGCATGTTCCAGGCAATGTACCTCTCTGGGGGAACATGCTTCCTGTCTCCTTCTCTGGGAACTCTAATATCTTCCCAGGGTATTCTGTACTTCGTACATATTAGTCGTAGTGATGCTTCATTTGTCCGTGAAGCAACCAAATCTGTGGGATTCTCGAGAATTGCATTATCCCTACCATACCTGGCGCTATGAAAACATCTTCCTGGTTACCACCACCATTCACTCCTTCAATTTTTCCCTCTCCAACAATCACTGCATCACTTTCGACTACCGGCTTGTCTATATCTACACTAGGATGCAGAGACCTTTGGGTTGTACCATTTGTTGTATGCTAGATGGGACCACTTGTTGAGACGAAGTGGAGGTTCCGTATTTTCCGTTACCGCTCGTTGACGAGCTTGAATAGTTGGAAGACTCATCGGGACTCAGAGATGTTTCTACGGGCTCGGCTTCCAAGCCTTAAAGTTGTATGGAGCTTCTTCTTGTAACTGAGAACTATACTTACAACATAGTCGTGTTAGAAGCCACATTGAAAAACCTGCACCCTTCATCTCGATGTAATCTGACATGAACGTGTAGTATCATGAAGTGCTGATGTGATTATGACAAAAAAGGACTTGGAATGTGGAAGTGACCACTAGTTTCCAAAACTACAATCATCGTCATCATCGACCAATGTCGTCGAGCTCGTGTCGAATCATGAACACATCGTGATTGGAGCTGGTGATTGTAACACCCAACGAATGTCACTCGCAAAGGGAATGCATTAACCTCCATGGAGCATTTTAGCGAATATAGAACAGAAAATCACAACAAGACAGATATAAAGTAGTACTTGAAAATTTAAAACTTTATTTATTGCAGCAGAAGGTAAATATGTTTGGTTACATCATCAAAAACCATAAACAAAGTCAAGTACATAATATCCATCTTGATAAAACAAAGTACATAATGCCATTAATACAAATAGCCATAAAGAAAATGATAGGCTGGACTTTACTTCGGCAATCCAAATCCAACCGCTAGCAAAGAGATCCCAATCTAGCTCCACTAGTACTAGTCCCACCCTTAGAACCTAGGGGAAAAGGAAGAAAAGAGGTGGAAACAAAGGGGGTCAGACATAAAGTCTGGCGAGTGTGATAACTCTAACAACATAATTATTAAAGCAATATGATAAGATATAAGCTGTAGAATAAGGTAATGACTGTGTGAACCACATGG